>VRLP01002186.1:0-97096 GCA_009660295.1 Lophius piscatorius | reverse complement strand
GGGCATCCTCTGTAGGGTCGCCCACAAGTGCTCATCTGGGCTGTATGTGTCTTTTTCCCACTCCAAAAGGGCCTGAACCTCTTTGTCCTGCATCAAATACTCCACAAAGGCTCTGGAGACCACAAAGTAAGCATTTCCTGAGTACATGGGACTGCTAATGGGTGGTGGACTTTTCTTCACGTCTGTCCTGAGGATTCTGTTAGTGACATTGAAATGGTACTCCCAACGGGTCTTTTTGTGGCTTGGAGTAACTTCAGTCTCCATGCTGTTTCTTCCCTTCAGGCCTTTCAATGCTTGAACCATCTCTCTATTGGTTTTGAGGGGGAAGTCTGTCCCGCAGGTGTTAAGCAGGTATCTCCACTGGACGTGTGAGCTCAGCAGATCTTCCATACAGTTCAGATCTGCCTGAACCCGAGACCATGAAGCATATACCACACTCTCTAATTTACTGGCTATGAAAACATTAGGAAAGCAGGACACAATTCCCTCCACAGCCTTCTTAAAATGTTCAGGGGATTTCTGGTCCACATGCACACAGTAAATGTTCTGTGGAGAGTAAATGGCTCGTAGAAGTCGCTCAAACATCTCAATCTTCTCATGGATCACCATGGAGTAGGCAATGGGAAAGTCTTTCTCCTCTTCACTTAGAGTTTCTGTAATGAAACCTCTGCTCTCAGTGTAAGACAGACAATCCTTGGAGACATTGAGGTAGAAGTCCTCTGATAAAGACAATGTTCTTTTCCTAGACGCCAGAAGCTTTTCCATGTTGCTTAGCCTTCCCTCTGTTTCCCCACTGATGACAGCCAAGCAACCAGGTAGGTCATTAGCAAACTGATGATGTATTTTACGATCAGACACCAACTGCCTTTTGGAGCCTTGTTCCCAGTAGAGAAAAAATAGGAACGTACCGATGAAGATGACAGCAAGGCCATTCAGCACCTTTAGAAACTTCATATTCTTCCTTGATGTGACAACATAGGTGGTTTCCCTCTGAATGGGGAGAGGCCACAGAACTTAATTTATATGAGGAGCATATGATGAATCAGCTCCTTTAGTGGGTGTGTCAAACTTTGGTGCAGAAGACATTCCCTTGCAGTGTTGCCAGATGGCAGATTGAGAAATGTCGAACTGTCCCTTTAAGATGATCGTATTTTGACCCAAACTATCATATGTTCTAAAACAACTTGAAAAATCACAAGCTAGGACAGTGCATTTAAAAACAAAGCTATTTTATGTTCATAGAACTGCAATAACCTAAGGAATAAACACAGAGGCTCGGCCATTTGAATTAAACAACTGCTTAATTCAGTGTCACACTTAAACACACCCACCCACCCAGTCAATTGCACCTTTTTGCACAACCACTTTTTCCGTCCTTAACTGTCAAAATAATAGCATCGGAAATACACACTGCATGGAGAGCTGCCTCAAAAGGAGAAACTGAACTTTAACTTTGAACTCGTAACACATGATGATTATCACAGAAGGTCGACTGTATGAGCACATACTAATTGGAAACACAGCCAGAGATCAGAAACCAATCTAATTGTCGAATTCCACGGCGACTGAGGTATGAGGTCCAGCTGTGGCTGTGGTGGATTTTTTCTGGAGAGGATTGGATGATGTTACTGAACGCAGCAGCGTCTTTGTTGGTGTAAAGTTTGCACATCCACCAGCTATTTTCACACTGTCTGATGAATGCATGAGTCCATTTAAAGTGGCAGTGATGAGCCTGTTCCGGGGCTTTGTTTGGATCAAGTTCACTTTTGAGAAAACGCGCTCACATGAGGCGTTTGAATGTGGGGAAATAAGCACATCAAGCACAAATGATGCCAAGGGCTTAAACGCTTGTTTCCCGCCCATGTCTTTCATTATTAAGGCATTATACCAGAATTCATACACCTCCATCTCTTTGGAGCTGACTGACAGGTTCATAAGGACCATCTTACCACCACTCGTTATCTATTGCCTGAACACTGTCTGTGTCGGCCTTGTCCGCCTGTCACGGCGTGCATCGAAGGGAACAGACATGGATATAGTGATTGTGATTACGCGCCAATCTCGATGGCAGCAGAGAGACACTCGATTTGGGTTAGGACTGGGTCATTAAAGTTGAAACGTTTGACAGGTTGAAGCCATCCTTAAACGTAGGGTTTAACTCCCAGGCAGGGAGATAAAGCTGCGGTGTCCGGCGGGGTTGCTTTGTTTTCTTACTGATGTCTGTATCCGTGCTGCTGGACGCTTTTCTTTTGGTCCTTTTTTCCTCAGAGTCCGAACTCATGTTCACTTATTTTTTAAGTTTGTTGCGGTGGAAGGAGGAGGAGCCAGCCAGGAATGAGCTGATGGGGTATGAGCAGGATCAGTGTCCGGTTAAGTGTGGTGGTTCACGTAAATCCAAACGATTTTTTATAGGTTGACTTATTAACTTAAACACAATAAATAAATGAAAACATGAATTTTGGCTCCTATAGTACGTTTACATACTCCCAAGACTTTTCTCAAAACAAAGCCAGAGTTGCTTTGATATTTCCCCACAGCAGCATCTTTGAAATGCTGAAAGATGTCTCATGTTTTCATGTCTTGAAGGAGGGCACATTTGCTTGTGTAAGTGCCTCGGTATAGTAGAGGGAATGCAGAGTGACTTTGACACCTTTTATTTTGAACATTCTCTCTTCCTTTGTTTCACATTAAGAGATCTTAATTTTATTGGCTGAATTAATTTGATGTAGATTCAAAATTAATACACATTGCACCACAAAGAGAGTTCATAAGATCTCCAACAAAATTCTGACAATCGTATTTGTTATAGTTTGTGGTTACGTTTCTTCAATCATCATACATTACTTCTTAATTATAATCAGTATAGACATTATAGACTTCAACAGTCTATGTATTAAGAAGTGCCTGGATAAGCTCAGGCAGAAGCCATAATATTAAATATGGGGAATATATTCTTAATAATAATAATTATTATTATTATAACTTGTTGATATACATTTTTTTTTTAAATGACAGGGATGCGTGTTTAGGCATGTTTCAGATAGAATCTTTCTTATCTGTTTTTCAAATGAATGTGTTTCCTGTAATATTTACTCCTTTAAATATGATATAGTGCAGGGATTAATACAGATGAATCAAAGCTTTAAGTTATGATGTTAAAATCATCTGTCAACAATTAATCTGGAATTAAAGCTTTAAAATGCAGAAATGCCTCCATGCATCTAATCGCAGCATCATCAACCTCAGGATCAAACTTATTTGCAAAGATATGCTGTTGTTTCAGGAGCCACTGGAGATCACCAATGCCGTACACACACACAGCTCTTCTGTATTCACCAGTGCAAGGAGAATAGGGGGCCCCTTTTCTCATATCTCCTGCCCAGTCGCCCCACTTCACCACACGAGCGATTGCCATCATGTCTGATGTGTCATACTTATTGTGTGCTGGCATTGATCCAGGAACAGAGGGCATCCTCTGTAGGGTCGCCCACAAGTGCTCATCTGGGCTGTATGTGTCTTTTTCCCACTCCAAAAGGGCCTGAACCTCTTTGTCCTGCATCAAATACTCCACAAAGGCTCTGGAGACCACAAAGTAAGCATTTCCTGAGTACATGGGACTGCTAATGGGTGGTGGACTTTTCTTCACGTCTGTCCTGAGGATTCTGTTAGTGACATTGAAATGGTACTCCCAACGGGTCTTTTTGTGGCTTGGAGTAACTTCAGTCTCCATGCTGTTTCTTCCCTTCAGGCCTTTCAATGCTTGAACCATCTCTCTATTGGTTTTGAGGGGGAAGTCTGTCCCGCAGGTGTTAAGCAGGTATCTCCACTGGACGTGTGAGCTCAGCAGATCTTCCATACAGTTCAGATCTGCCTGAACCCGAGACCATGAAGCATATACCACACTCTCTAATTTACTGGCTATGAAAACATTAGGAAAGCAGGACACAATTCCCTCCACAGCCTTCTTAAAATGTTCAGGGGATTTCTGGTCCACATGCACACAGTAAATGTTCTGTGGAGAGTAAATGGCTCGTAGAAGTCGCTCAAACATCTCAATCTTCTCATGGATCACCATGGAGTAGGCAATGGGAAAGTCTTTCTCCTCTTCACTTAGAGTTTCTGTAATGAAACCTCTGCTCTCAGTGTAAGACAGACAATCCTTGGAGACATTGAGGTAGAAGTCCTCTGATAAAGACAATGTTCTTTTCCTAGACGCCAGAAGCTTTTCCATGTTGCTTAGCCTTCCCTCTGTTTCCCCACTGATGACAGCCAAGCAACCAGGTAGGTCATTAGCAAACTGATGATGTATTTTACGATCAGACACCAACTGCCTTTTGGAGCCTTGTTCCCAGTAGAGAAAAAATAGGAACGTACCGATGAAGATGACAGCAAGGCCATTCAGCACCTTTAGAAACTTCATATTCTTCCTTGATGTGACAACATAGGTGGTTTCCCTCTGAATGGGGAGAGGCCACAGAACTTAATTTATATGAGGAGCATATGATGAATCAGCTCCTTTAGTGGGTGTGTCAAACTTTGGTGCAGAAGACATTCCCTTGCAGTGTTGCCAGATGGCAGATTGAGAAATGTCGAACTGTCCCTTTAAGATGATCGTATTTTGACCCAAACTATCATATGTTCTAAAACAACTTGAAAAATCACAAGCTAGGACAGTGCATTTAAAAACAAAGCTATTTTATGTTCATAGAACTGCAATAACCTAAGGAATAAACACAGAGGCTCGGCCATTTGAATTAAACAACTGCTTAATTCAGTGTCACACTTAAACACACCCACCCACCCAGTCAATTGCACCTTTTTGCACAACCACTTTTTCCGTCCTTAACTGTCAAAATAATAGCATCGGAAATACACACTGCATGGAGAGCTGCCTCAAAAGGAGAAACTGAACTTTAACTTTGAACTCGTAACACATGATGATTATCACAGAAGGTCGACTGTATGAGCACATACTAATTGGAAACACAGCCAGAGATCAGAAACCAATCTAATTGTCGAATTCCACGGCGACTGAGGTATGAGGTCCAGCTGTGGCTGTGGTGGATTTTTTCTGGAGAGGATTGGATGATGTTACTGAACGCAGCAGCGTCTTTGTTGGTGTAAAGTTTGCACATCCACCAGCTATTTTCACACTGTCTGATGAATGCATGAGTCCATTTAAAGTGGCAGTGATGAGCCTGTTCCGGGGCTTTGTTTGGATCAAGTTCACTTTTGAGAAAACGCGCTCACATGAGGCGTTTGAATGTGGGGAAATAAGCACATCAAGCACAAATGATGCCAAGGGCTTAAACGCTTGTTTCCCGCCCATGTCTTTCATTATTAAGGCATTATACCAGAATTCATACACCTCCATCTCTTTGGAGCTGACTGACAGGTTCATAAGGACCATCTTACCACCACTCGTTATCTATTGCCTGAACACTGTCTGTGTCGGCCTTGTCCGCCTGTCACGGCGTGCATCGAAGGGAACAGACATGGATATAGTGATTGTGATTACGCGCCAATCTCGATGGCAGCAGAGAGACACTCGATTTGGGTTAGGACTGGGTCATTAAAGTTGAAACGTTTGACAGGTTGAAGCCATCCTTAAACGTAGGGTTTAACTCCCAGGCAGGGAGATAAAGCTGCGGTGTCCGGCGGGGTTGCTTTGTTTTCTTACTGATGTCTGTATCCGTGCTGCTGGACGCTTTTCTTTTGGTCCTTTTTTCCTCAGAGTCCGAACTCATGTCGACTGTATCTGCTGAGGAGACTGAGGTCTTTTGGAGTGCAGGGGACGCTCCTGAAGACCTTCTATGACTCTGTGGTGACGTCGGCCATCTTTTATGGAGTGGTCTGCTGGGGCAGCAGCATCTCAGCTGCTGACAGGAGGAAACTGGACAAACTTATCAGGAAGGCCAGTTCGGTCCTGGGATGTCCTCTGGACTCAGTGCAGGAGGTGGGAGACATGAGAATGATGGCCAAGCTGGCGACAGGCTCCTTCACCCCAAGTGTGTGAAGGAGCGATATCGCCGATCTTTCCTTCCTGCAGCATTCAGACTATATTACCAGCACTGCTAGTAAAACAAACACACACACACACGCGCCTCACTTGCACTTTGCAATATGGGACAGTGTACTTTTAAACATGTCCACATTTCACCTGCACATTTGATTAAATTTGATTTAATTGTATATAATGTTATTCTGTAATATGTTCTTGCTGCTGTAACACTGCAATTTCCCCGTTGGGGGACTAATAAAGGTTTATCTTATCTTTCAGTCATAGGGCCACCTAGTAGCAACAGGAACGGATATGTTTTAGTATGACATACTTTGGTTAGCCTGGTGACCTATTGACCTCAAACTTGGTGAACATCTTGGAGAAGCTTTAGCGTTAAAATGGGGTTTTGCCCAAAGGTTTATCTCTGGCAGAGCAGCAAATGTCAATTTTTCTCCATGAAAAAAGGTTTTCGATATAACCGCTCACCATGGGCTAAGTTAAATTTTGCTTGAGTATCCAACACAGTTTAGTCATAGAAACACATAAACACAGAAGAAACCAGAGGGATGACCCTTTTCCACAGCACTGTATTTTATTTATTTTTTTACATTTACTCACAAATGCCTCCCTTAAGAATGTGGATTATACATATTAAGGCACTTTGTAGCACAAAGTGAAAATCATATATTAGGAAGCAACATAACCAAAGTCAAAAATATTACTACATTCTTTTCTAAACATTAGCTTAATTATTTAGAATATATCAGTCAGTCTCGATATCATGAGCGTCCACAACATATTTTTCATTTATTTACAGGTTGGGATGTATCTAAGATTGGTTGAGACATGTGCTCTCGTCCACCTGGTCTGCATCCGTGTCCTGCTCATGAATGAAGCTATAGCGCCGATAGACCGATCCACCTCGACTGGTGTACACCACATCCACCTCATCACCGCTGTCCGGTTCTGGCACCCCATGGGGCATGTTAATGCTGGCGTTGCCACTCAGTCTCTCATAGCTCTGACTCCAGCAAAGCCTCTTCCTTGCGCGGGCTTTGACCAAGGTAAACAAAGCCATTGCCAACCCCAGTGCCAGCAGCAGGGCAATAGGCATGGAAGCTGAGGTATGCTTCAGAGCTCTAGATGACACATTCATGTCTGTTCCCTGATTGATTCCTGACTTGGGTTCTGGGGCTTCCACACACAGAGCTAAAACAAAAAAAACAAAAAAAATCTGGTCGATGGTTTTATCTAGAGAGTCCATTGTTTCTTATGATAGGCAGATTATTTACCTGAATGGTTGTCACAAACACAGCAATCAGTCTCATTCCTTCCAGCCTTGCAGCAATGAGCACACCGGTTCTCCACCGCATGGAGAGCAGAGTCCTGGGGACAGGTAAGACACTGGTTTGGCCTTGCGCCGAAACACTGCTTGCATGAGCCGTCACATGGCTCACAGGTACCCTAAAACAGTAAAAAAGTTTTTATTTAAATGGTTGTACTGCATAGATTAAACAAAAACATGTCAGTTGTAGAAATTAAGCCAGTTCAATAGTTATATCCCTGAAAAGTCTTTGGAATCGTTATTGCCTTGTCCTCAGATCTTTCAAGTTAAGGCAACCTCAAAAGCATGTAAGTTTTTTTTGCATGTGCAAATCAAAGAATTGGGGTCCTTTTGGGAATATGCCCCTGCTGTTGGGGACAACAGCGTAGGCCCAGCTATACATGTGTCTTTCGATGAGGTTTGTTTGTGCTTTATTCAAGCAGTGTCTGAGTGTAAGTTTGTACGAGTGTGTAAGTGTGTCATGGTAAATAATAATAATAATAATACTTTTTATTTATGGATGCCTCTCAGGACACTCAATGTCATATAACAGATACAACAGTAAAACAACAAATATCAGGTCATTAGTAAAAAGATATGCAATAGAAAGCTAAAGATAATTAAAAGGTCGAAACAATGATCAGACAGAATAGGCAAGTCTAAAAAGATTTGAGAGTCCCAGAGACGAGGGGCTGCATGGCTAAAAGATCTGGACCCTCAAGATGATAAACGGGCAGGAAGTGTAGCGAGGAGCGTGGAGGATGAAGGGCGAAGAGTACAGGAGGGTGGCTAGGGATGAAGAAGGGCAGAGAGGTAGGGAGGGGCAAGGTTATGTAGAGACTTGAAGGTGAGAAGGAGAATCTTATAATCCACGCAAAGTTTGACAGTGGTATCTGGCCCATTAATAGAAGAGCCTGATTTCCATTACAGGCAATGTGATGTGACTTTTTTTTTTTTCCGATGTCTGTGGTGAGTTTGTAGTTGAGCGGAGGCTTTATAATTAGTATTAGAATTTTGACAGATTGAGAGGCAGGCGATTTTTGCAATTGCTACAAATCAACAACTCGCCAAAAAACATTTAAATTCATCAGGAAAGTAAACGGCGGACGAGAACTGTCAAGTTTCCTTTTGGGGTTTTCCCTTGACTTCGGCAAACAGGGATAGTTGATTGTCCTGAAAAAGTTGGGACACATTAGACATGATGGAGCCAATGGCAGCAAATTTCTGGGAGCAGGCTATAAAGATTACAGATAACAGATGGCTATTCTTCATCTGCAAAAACAACGCAGGTGATCAATAGGTGAATATCCAAAATGGTCGGACACTGACAACTTGATAAGTTTCTTTGGTGGATAGAACTCTGGAGTTTCAGTTACTTCTGCCATTTACACGCATTAACGTGCTGCGCACAGTTCGACCACATGACCCCACACATACATGACTCTAGACAAGAGAGAGATTTCCTTAAGCCACATACAAAATGAAAGTGTCTAGAAACTACATTCCATAAACAGAGTTTCATGACATCCCTAGTGAACTAAGTCTACTAGGTCACACACATCTGAAATAACCTGAAGGCTTCTCTGAGACTTTTAGCATTAACAAGAACAGTGCATACATAAGGTTACCCTGAATACATAACGTCTGCAGACATGGCTTGTTGACACATAAAAATGAAAAGTTTGATTTCTTATCCTAAGTGCTTCTTTTTAACAGCACATATTCATATTAACAGGGCAGCAATAAAGAGCTAATGTTTAGTTAAACATTAACCCTCACTTTATCCCGATAAGCAGTGGCCTGGACTCTCACTAAGTGGTTCACAACTCATGACAGAGAGCACACCTCTCCTGAAAAGTATCGTCCCTCCTCACATCGTGGATAGCAGACATTATCCTTTAGAGTACTGCCCCAGTCGCATGTCACACAGCTTTGAGGTGAAGCATCTGCAACACATATACACATTCACTTGTCACAATATGTCTAATAATGACATGTGGAAAGATTGGGACTAGCTGTATAGACCCATTTGCCACAACATAATACAAATTACCGGTTTTAATGTTGTGGCTGGTTTATGTTAATCAACAGTCTCTAAATAATAGTGACGTTTTCTGTTGAGATGAGCTAAAAGAAAAAAGCAACCAAATAAAGAAACATCACAATATTATCTGATATACACCTATCAGCCACAACATTAGAACTGGTGAACGTTATACATATGGCTAATCTGTTCAGCAAATATGTATGGGTAAAAAAGATAGCAGAGCTGTAATAAGTCCCTGTTTAGTACCTGTGCAGGTCTGACAGCTGGTGTGGCACTGTTTGCAGTGGTCATTAACCTGATAGAAATGGTGTGGGCAGTGTTCAACACACATCTTGGTGCCTTGCAGCTCCAGCAGAGGAGGTGAACAAGTCCTACAGAACTCAGGTCCTGGTCCTGTACATACCTCACAAGACTGATGGCATTTCTCACAACGGGAGCCGTCTCTGTAGTACCTGAGGAAATGACAGCGTGAAACAAAAATCAAATGTAGGTTGAATTCAAAATAAAAATTCATAATCAAAATTTTATTTGTAAAGAATTTACAGCAAAAGTGGTATCAATTGATTAACAGTGAAAATAATTTTTTTTTATTTTTACAAACATAACAATTCGAATTTCTAAACTGATTAGTTATTGTATTAATTTAAAAAAATATTGTATTAGTTTATGGGGCACTTCATGGCATCTAACTAGACTGGACCTCAGAAATGTTTCTTTTGGATGAACAAAGAAGATCCTCTGGTTCTTGTCTTTTATCTGTTCCCTGACGCGGAACAAAAATGTTATGGGATCATATTAGTCATTAGGCTCCAAACCGCTGGGACAGCCTTCCAGAGGAACGGAAAGAATGTTAAACGTCAATACTTTCAAACATGAACTTAAAGGAATTTTCTTGTTCTCCCCGTGTCTGTGTGGGTTCTACCCGAGAACTCCGCCTTCCTTCCTCAGTCCAAAAAAACATGTAGTATAGGTGAACTGGCAACTCTAAATTAGCTGGAGGAGAGAATGTGCGCATAAATGGTTGTATGTCTCTATGTGTCAGCCCTGTGATGAACTGGCACCTCATCCAGGGTTTACCCCCCATAAGTGGTTAGGAATATTGACTGAATGAATGAATAAAAAGCAATCTCCTAAGTCTGGCTTTTATGAATTATCTTATAACTGTATGGTTTATTTATATTTATAATTTATAGGTATTTATCAAAACATCTTATTTTATTACTATTTGTTTTGTCTTACTATAACTAATAATTTGTATCTTCTTGCTTGTTTATCTATAATATTTAGATAATTGTTTTTTTTCTCAACTACCCATCTTTCATTGTTTAATCTCTAAATGGTATGCATTGTTCTCTATATCCATTTTTCATTTTTCATTGATCATATGTTCGTCACCTTAAACGACATGGTAATTTGAAAGGTGCTTTATAAATGAGGTTTGATAAATGATTGATAAATAAATCACGTAAAAATGTTATCCAGCATCGTCACATGTAGTATATAGAATAATATTTCAGAGTGAAGACTTGATTCCACTGGAAGCGTTGCGTCGAGTCAAGGCTGCGCCGCGGTCATCGCTCCCGATCACTGCCATTCAAAACAATGTCTATTTTACCCTGTCTATTTTGGATGGAAGACGCGTCAATTCCATCAGAGCAGATCGAACCAGCCAGGAAGTCAAACACAGAAACGAAATAAAGCATCGTTTGAGATTTCAAAATGAATTTGATCGGATGCTTTCAAAGTAGTACACGATACTCCGTACGACCGTATTAATCAAATTTACGTTTCGATTTACATAAGGCAACAGGTCACCATGGAGCAAGAGTAATTTATTTTAGAAGTTGAGATGCACACGATCCTTTAGGATACCACAAATAGTTTTTACAAGTAGAAAAAAAGTAGAAAGAAAAGAGGATGAGGAGTTTGTGGATGTAGGTGAGCTTAACTACTAATTATCTACATTGAAAAAGTGAGACATGCTTTTGCCCAACTAAAGAATGACAGCAGTAAAGAGCCATTCAGGAGCTTTCAATCTTAATTTCTTTAAAACGACAAAGAAGAAAAAACAAAGCATGCAGGCATAGGACGTAGCAAAAGAGCGGCGCAGCTGCGACGTCACCGGAACGCATCCGCGACGCTCCCAGTTGAGACGTCTGTCACTGTGAGTGTCCTGCTGATAATATGGAGCTCCGTTTGAAACATTGGTTTCTTTGTTTCGTGTCAGGTGGGAAGTTAATCCGAAGGTATATTTAAAGAATAGATTATGTATAGTAAGTATAAATCCAATTCATACCCGGTGTTACAATCTGTGACACAGAGTTGAAATATAATTAAGTATCCTGGAGAACAAGTTAGGCAGTCCTTCCTCATTGATCCGGTGCAGGTAGAGCAGGCATGGTCACAAAGCAAACAGTAGCCCAGCCCTGCTCCATCAGCCACCTGACGTTTTTCGTATGTACCGGGTGGACACTCACCCACACAGGTGCCATCTGGAAAGCAGAACCATTTTTTTCTCATTTATTTCACATCCTGAACCACAACCATTGTGTGAAATCAAATATTGGTGGAGAGTGCTCACTATGAAGGAATTGGGGGATGGCACAGGTCAGGCATTCATAGTTACCCGGCCCAACACAAGAGAAACAGTGTTCGTGGCAACCCATGCATGTGAACTGGGAGTGGTGCAGGTAGGTCCTACGTGGGCAGTTTGTGTCACCCGTCACTCCACACATCAATGTGTTTGGATCCAGCACAAGCCTTTCCTCACACAAAGTACACTGGTTTGCGTCAGGCCCTGAACAACTTGTGCAAGTTTGGTGGCAGTCTGAAGAAAGTCAAATAAATCATTAGTTTTATTTGCAAAACAGGGTGTAGCTTCCAGCAGAGACGCATTTTCACATCCTGTATGCATTGTATTTAATCATTACTAAGAGTTCCTGTTGTAGTCACTGTTGATTTAGTAAATTAAATGTAGTCTTTATCAAGTTTGTAAGACCTTTGTCATTTTTAAGGAACAAAAAATAATACATCATCATCTATTTGATGACCTGTTAATAAAGGAACTAATAATATTGAGGAACCACTTATTTTTAACCTGGAAGATATACTCAGACAACCTGGGCCTGGAATGATGGACTGTGCATGCACCTCATTCATTTCGGATGTTCCCTGCATCCCTGCCTGGAATTGTCCTCCCAGAATTAATCAATCCTAAATTTAATACACAAAAACCCATCAGCTCATCTGGCAAAACGATTGTTCGTTATATTACTGCTGCACATATCTAGTTTGCTGAAATATTACTCCAATTGCTATACCACTGTATACTTAGAGAAATATTTACTCGCTGTCCCGACCAAAAGAATGTCAATCTGTGAATGGGTTTTTAAAAATTTTACTCATGAATTAAGCCAGCTGTTAATGTATGGTTTAGAGACGGTGGCAAAAGACAGATTGAGATGTGGTTTGGAAACGTGAAAACCAGGGGTAGATGAGGAAGATGCAGAGGACAGCGCAAGATGGAAATGTATGATACGCTGTAGCGACCTGTAAAGATTACAGCTGAAAGAAGAAGTTTATTCAGGCTTTCCTTGTACACATGAAAATTAAATGACCTGATCCCTGAGTCAACAACAGGGTGCAGCCTGATCCTGTTTTGATAGTTGTGTTAACACCGATTACGTCAACGTTAAGCCTTGGGTGTGAAGAGACATGGGGTATTAGGACAAGATGTGTCAAACTCACTTCGGGCGGGCCACATCCAGCACGCACAACAATTATATCCAGCCTCTGAGAAAATATCTAATTTGAACATTTACTGTCCCACTGGTATACAGCGCAAACACCACAGATACTACAAATCTGAATTCGTCCGGTCATTTATCAAGGGACATTTAAAGCGTTTATTTTTCTTGATATTTAAAAACCGTTGATTTCAGATGTCATTTTTTAATTTGCAAAATATGGTTTTCTGGCCTTTATTGATTCCTGTGAATAAAAACTTTTAATTGGAAATTATTCTGTGAAACTATGCTGATAGAGAGGGAGACACAAAAATGTATTATGATGATATATTTTTTATTTAATCTGTAATCTGAGTATTTTCTATTTTGTTGGTTTGTTCAGAATACTCTAAAATCTATAAATAAAATTGTCATAATACCTCAGATTTGAAATGGCCAGTTTGAGTTCTATTCGGCCCTTGATGAGGAGTCCGTCTTTAATTTTGTCCCCCTCTGCGATTCAGTTTGACATTCCTGATTTAGACTCAGTCAACGTGTTTAACAATGTATTACACCCAGTTTTTAGAAAACAACGTTTTCTCTTTTAAATGATTAATAAGAATAATGTGAATCATGATTAGTTTGTTGACCATGATTATTTGTATCCTTTCAATTCTTAATGTTTTAGATTCTGTGTTTTTATGTTTTTTTTAACCTATCTGATCTATTTGTTATTTTTTTCTGCTGCCATCTTGCTCATAACCACCTGGCAGACGATAGTGTATAACATTAAATGATATTAGTGATTGGGGGTAGAAAAAGGTTAAGTGATACAAATGGTAAATATTTGACCATATTGTAATATGTGTTAAGTCAATCAAAGTGATTGACATAACCCAACATGATGGATGTTATGTCATGCTAACTGTAACAGAAATGTTCTATTTAAACAGTGATAAGTACGGGCCGCTGTTTGTAAAAGTAGCACCTGCCAATTTTAAAATGTTTCCACATTTAGCTCCAAATGTTAAATCTAAGTCTTAATGTTATATCTAAATGCCGAATTTAAATCTAAAGCTACAGCTACATTTTGCTAATTACAGGCCCATTTCCAAACACCCATTCCTCTACAAAGTACTGGGAAAAGTAGTTGCTGCCCACCTCGATGACCATCTCAAATACAAAAACCTCTCTGAAAAACTTCAGTCTGGTTTCCGCTCCGCCCACAGCACAGAAACAGCTCTGCTTAGAATCACGAATGACCTACTGATGGCAGCAGATGTTGGTTCACCTTCCCTCTTGATTTTTCTGCTGCCTTCGACACAGTTGACCGTGGAATACTCCTACACCGCCTACATCATACCATTGGACTCACTGCCACCGCCCTAAACTGGTTTCAATCCTACTTCACCGACAGAACAGAATACATTTCCCTTGGAAGTGCAAGGTCCCGGACACACACCGTTACCTGTGGGGTCCCCCGGGGATCAGTCCTCGGCCCCATTCTCTTCATACTGTAAATGCTCCCCCTTGGCCATGTCATCAGTCGATATGGACTCTCATTTCATTGCTACGCTGATGACATGCAAATCTACATGAAAACTCACACATGTTCCTCTGCAGCTTCTTCATCGTCATCCTCAACATCATCATCCTGCAATCCTGCAATTTCCCCATTGTGGGACTAATAAAGGTTTATCTTATCTTGTCTTATCATCTCCCCTGTCAACTCTCCATGCTTGTCTGGAGGAGATAAAGGTGTGGATGAAAAACAACTTTCTCCAATTGAACAGCTCCAAAACCGAAGCAATTTTAATTGGCACCCCACATCAGACCCAGTCTTCCTCCATAACCAGTATTACCTTCTCTGGTCACGACATTCCCCTCTCTTCATCAGTCACCAACCTCGGCGTAAGATTCAACCCTCAACTCACTTTCGAATCCCACATCAAAAAAATCTGCAAGATCTCCTTTCACCATGTCAGAAATATTTCCAAACTCCATTCTTCACTCACTTTGAGTGATGCTGAAAAAATGGGCCACGTGTTTGTCTCCTCCAGACTGGATTACTGTAACGCATTTCTCATCGGGATCCCTGATCCAAACACATCATCCCTGTTCTTCATTCCCTTCATTGGCTTCCCATCTCCACTAGGACTCATTATAAGGTCTCCCTCCTCACTCACCAGTGCATCCATAGCAATACACCCCCCTACCTAAAAGAACTACTCATCCCACTGACCTCAAAACGATCCCTCCATTCTACCCATCCATACCCCCTCTTCCTCCCCCTGACTAAGCTCAAGACCATGGGTGATCCGGCCTTCTTTTTTGCTGCCCTTCATTTGTGGAATGCCCTCCATGACTATCAGATGGCTCCACAGACGACTGAGATTTTTAAAAAAGGACTTAAAACTTTCTTTTTTAGCAGAACCTATGACTTTTAATTAACATTGCTGCCTTTTGCTCATATTTATATTATTATACTTTTTTATTGATGCCTTTATCTTGTAGCAATTTGAGAACTGATCCAAATGTAAAGTGCGTTATAAATATAATGTATTATTATTTATTATTATTATCTTTAATCTAAATGTTGGATCTAAATGTTTAGAAAATGTGCAAATTTAAACTGACGCCAGCGGAAGTAGCAAAATAAAACTCAATAAGGAAAACCCCTGTTATCCACGGCCCCTAACCCCCAAACTTTATCAAACAGTGCAACAAAAAATCAGGGATGATGAGAAAAGGACTCTTTTAAGTTACATGCTTTCAGGTTCTTTGGGTAGAAGAGACTTCGTTTAGCACTAGCCAAGGATAAGCTCAGGAACCACCCTGGAGCTAAAGGAGCTACATTTACCGTGTATAGAAGTGGTTTTCTTCATCAAGATTTTATATTGGTTCTTCTGCTGATGTCAGTGTAAATTTGATTATTTTCTAAACATTAAGGCTTACATTTAGAGTTGACATTTGGATATAACATTTAGATTTAGATTTAACATTTGGAAATAGAAGTGGTAAAATGTTGCTGTTAAAGGTAGCATTTACTACTTCTACAAACGGTGCCTCACAGATAACTACAGCAATGATCTGTAAATGTTTTAGTGCAGAGTTGACAACCTTACAACTGACTTCATGTCTGCCGAGGCACAGTGCTGTAGGGATGAGCACTGTATGGATGCTATTTTGGTTAGAGGATGAATGTACGATGACTAGGGAACGCCCTCACACTCCTTAGATTGATGACAAATCATGAAAGCGGTCATGTTAAAGATAGACTTTGGCAAACTTTTAGCCGATCTATCAGGTATGTCAGTATTTTAAAAGAGTAAACTACAACAGAATGCATTCAGAGACTGAATCTCCGAATCAGTCTGCTCCTTGAAACTCAGCAACCAGTCAGAAGCCTGATGCTGTGGACTCTTACATGGCAGTATTTTCTCACTATGGTCGCTAAGTGCTTAGTCATGCGGCGCTACATAAAGAAAACCGACTTCCCTGGACTTAAACCTCTTCAAACCAATGTAAATTCTTCTTATTATGGTGGATTTCAATCACAAAAGTTGCTGACAAAATATTATTGCCCCACATTATGATTCATCATCTCAGTTACATGTTACATGACATCTCTTTTTTGCACTATTTTATTATTTTATCAGGTAATATGTTCAACCATCCTAATCCTTATCCAAATCCATATAACCTTGCATATATTCAAGACAGCTTTTAAATCAAATCCAGTCACCTCTCTACTCACCTTGACATTCCATAGCTTCAGCTTCACAGTAAGTTCCGATGGGACAATCTTTCGAGCATGCACCCTTATAGAGTTTGGGGCTTAATGTTGAGCAGGTCTCACAATCATCTTCCAGAGGCCCTGAACAGTTGCCACAGGTAGGATGACACTGACTACAGCGGCCCTCCTCCATGTCGTCATAATAGCCCGTGGGACAGCTCGCCTTACACGCACCATTCAGCATGAGGTAGAGGAAACTGCACCCTGGAATGATATGGAGATGGGGGGTCACCTTTGAACAAAATAACTCAGAGGTGTTTCATTAATTAATCTTTAAATGTCAGCCGCCTTATAATATTGTTCCTTAACAACCTCAGCTGCCCACACAGCTGATTACTCACTGAAACAGGTCCTGTCATCGGTGCAAACTTCACAGTGGGGGGAGCATCTCCTGCAGGTGCCGTCGTCTGCAGGGTATGTGCGAATTGAACAGTTGAGTCGACACTCTCTACTCTCTAAGTAATACCCATCAGCACAGGTCAGACACTTGGACTTGATCCCATCACATGTCAAACAGGAACTGTCGCATTCTTCACATGAACCATCCCCTGTCTCAAAGAATCCTCTGAAATGGATCAGGAAAATTGTTAAAAGCAAACAGTGTAAAAAACAACAACATTACAATTAGTGCAAAGCTTAACTTTCCAATTGCTTACTCTGGGCATTTTGACCAGCATCGCCCCTGGTGGAGCAAAAGTTTATAACTGCTCTTGGAACAGCTGATGCAATTATCACTAGTGTCAATGCAGGATTCGCAGTTTGTGGAGCATTCCTCGCACAGCTGAGTTGCTGAGTTTGCAAAGGACCCAGATGGACACTGCACAACACAAGAGCTGTCCTGGTCCAAGAAATATCCTATGGCATAAAAACACATTGCACTATAAGTAATAGGATTGCTTTGATTTACTGCAATTACAACACAAAATAAAATCTACATACCGTTGAAGCAAGAAGAACAATCTATTGCCTGTAGGCCAAAGCAGGTTTTACAAGAGGTATCACAGTCTTTGCATTCACCATGTTTACCTGAAACGCATTTAACAGAGCACACAGAAACCTAACCCCGAATGCTGAGCTGATCATTTCCTATTTTCAACACTTTCACCCACCAGAGGAAAGCATAATAAGGTTTTATTACAGAGTTAATTCTGATTCCACAGATGTGTCAAACATACACTAACAAAAACACAAAACGAATTTATTTGACATGTAGCACAGAAAGTCAGAAATGAATCATCCTGATTAGCTTGTATGGTTAATAACAATGTGGTGCTGCACTGCCGACATACAGACAATTTAGGGTAGCAGGTGAGCAGGAGAAAAGAACAGAGGCTCCTTTTGAAATCTCTCTATTTCACAGACTCTAGGTAATAGGTGAAACAGTGAGGAGGAGGACACCATCATTCAACCTCCAATTTGACAAAAGAATTTTCCATCAGGATATCAACCAGTGAAGAGCTGTTCTAGTCCGTTTAATATGTGACTCCACCTGTTACTCATTTGCCATTCAGCACTTCACACACTTTGATTTACTCCAAACAGATTAAAAAACTCCCCAGTCTGTATAATAGACTTATAATAAACTACAATCTAACGAGTTAATGACAATATTTATGTGAGTGCTTTCTATCTGGCAACAGTTGTTATATTGTTATGCTGTATTTGTTGTTGTATAAAATAAATGGTATGTTCTATGTTATTGTCCTTTCATTTAGATTGAAATCTGTCTTGACGTCAGGAAAAGACGCAGTGATACAGTTAAAATAATATACAAGTATCTACAATAACAAGCAGAAAATGTAAGGAGTAGATTATGCACATATTTGTGTTAAGATTTCGGGATTAGAAGTCAAATTTTGCCAGAAGAGTAAATATTCAAGCAAAGTACAGATATCCAATGAAAAAGTATTTCTACTTTTGTACTTCCCAGCTCTGTGTACAATGTGATTAAAATCCATGTCTATTAGAATCCCATCATGTTCAGTATTTAGTAAAAACTTTGATTAAAGTGATCAAAAAGCAATAAGTCTAGGGTTTGCTGACACTGAAGATATCACAATATTCATATGCATGATTCTGATGAATAATTTCCACTGGGTAACATGCTGTCTTGGTACCAGGGACGAATGCCGGGTTTCGTCCAATGTTGGAGAGTCACCTGAAGACCCATACCAACAAAACAAAAGAATGTTGTGCAAGCTACCAAATCTAAAATGTTGAGGCTCCACACAAATCTTCAACCCAGCAACATAGAGGATCAATGCAATCACGACGAAATACAGTCACAATCTTACCTTTTATCTCTGACTTATGGTGTATAATGTGTTTTTTTCAGTACAGTAGCACTATTTTACTCTGTTCATGCTTATGACACGTTTAAAAATCGCAATTGCTCTCATCACTAGATGGAGGCAAAAACTTTTTTTTTCCTATGGCACAAATCCATATTTTATATTGAAGTGTAAGAAAAGAACAGTCAAGACAGTCAATCTATCAGTCCTGGAATATTAATATCACTCTAACCCTCATATTCATTACTGCAGAACCTTATGACAATCAGAATTCTGTGTAGCAAAGTTAGTAGTATTCCAGCACAATTGGAATCTTTCAATCAATAAATTCCTTTATAGACATTTACCACCCAATATAATGTCTATGGAGTACCGGATTATGAACCCTACCATACTATCTCTACTAACGGTCAAATCCACAGAACTACCTATGACACTTTCTCAAGACTGAAAATCTAATTACGACTTTAGAATTGTGGATTTTAATCTGAAACCTCACTGTGCAGTTGTTTCCACCCAGTTTTGTTTATTTAGTATGAGGAAGTATTTCTCCGTATCACAAGACTGCAGGTGAGCGATTTCAGATTAAGATACTGCTCTAACAGAATGAATGATCAAAGATGACCTTCATGCTAAATTCAAAGGGCTTTCCTCAAAGGGTTCCAGGGATAAGAGTGAGACGGACAAAACGGGGATGAATGGAAAACCCAAGCACAGAATGTCTCTCTCCACTGATAAATTTGGCACAGAGGCATTAACCATGTTGATAAATGGCCCATCATCATTGTCTTACCATCATAGAACTGACCCAACGGGCAGTTGACCGGGGGGCACTGGCCATGCAGAGGAGGGTTCCCACCGTGACATAGGTTACAGTCTGTGGATCGAGGGCCGCGGCATGTTTGACATGAGCTGTGGCAAGGCAGACAACGCCACCCGCTGGAGTCACTGAAGGTTTGCTGTGGGCACTGTTTCATGCACTTACCTCCTGCAGAGCAGAGAGATCAAGTGACTTTAATAACTGTACAACACTTCAGCTGTATCACAGTGGAAAAGCAAATACAGTAGTTTATATCTATTTTTGACCTCATTTTCTTTTCTATACTGCATTTATTTGAGGGTGTTTCAAACAAATCCACACTATAATTGCAGGAGCAGCCCGATAACTAATTTTTAAAACATATATAGATTGATAAAAAAAAAAGTAGCACTTAAGATTCACTAAACATATTATTTAACCTTACAAGGATATTTAGTTCCTAACCGACTGTGAAATATCTCTTCTCCAAAATTATTTTAAATCCTTCTCCTCTGTTTTCTCTTCTAAGATCGCTCTAGGTGCAATAAAAAATGTCAAAGAATTAAATAAGCATATTGGACCTCATGAGTGATGAGGAGGGACCAACCCAATTGTCCGAAGACACAATCTACACTCACACTCTAGTGAAATATTAATAAAATAACGCCGTGAAAATGTTTGTCCAATCTTAAAATAGCTACAGCCTTTTTTCTTTTCTTTTTTTTACACACATTCTTTCCTCGAGTAGAAACTCAGTTACTCGTGCAAAAAATATGTATTTAATTAAAAAGTAGCTCTTCAAAGGAGATTTCTACCAGCTGATGAGTACATTTAAACCTATTATCTTTTATATTAATAAAATATTAATTTAAGGGATTAGGAACTTTATTTTTGCTTCTTTTTCTGCCATTCACAGGTACATAATGTGTTCAGCATGAATTACATTTATTCAAAACACAGGTAGAGTAAAACAAAGGGGAAAAAAAAACATTTTGATCATAGCCTGATGTGTTATTGTCCCTTTCATATGGTTATTTTCTCCTTAAATGAAAATTATGGGGAAATAAAATAGACCTAATGAAACACACTTCTGAAATTATTTTGTGACGCTGCCCCCTGTCAGAGATCCCCAGGCGTTTATGATTATATTTTTTTTCCCAAATTGTTTCTTTCACTTAGGAACAAAAATTTCATCTCCTTTTTTAACAATTAACAATTCCACAACATATATCAAAATTGTAACTTTTCTGATTAGGTTTTACAATTTGAAAATACAATAATATGAATAAAAATAAGTTGTAATATAAGAAATTCTTCCAAAATATGTTCAATATAGTTAATGACATTTTATTGGAAATGATACATTGTTTTCATTTACATCTAACAATAAATAAATAAGTTAAAGATTTGCACTTCATGTGTTAAAAATAAAGGATGAAACTTTTATATGGTATTTGAATGGTTGCTGAAGCTTGTGTCATGGCTCCTTCTCTGCTTTTTACCAACTCAAATCTTTTACTCTGATAACCATTGATAATCCTTGTTTGCATAGGCCATATTTTTGCATATCTCACGTCATAGATTTGCTGAAATGAACATGATTTGCAAACCAAATGAAGACTCAAGCGAAGAGTGCAGCCATTAGGATGATTGATAATGCTAACAGAGATTGAAGGATAGATTAAACGTAAACTTTACTTGTATGGTGCTGGACAAAATTGCCATCTGAATCATATGTTATGCCAGTAAAACCAAAAAAATATAGAAGTCAATTCAAATTATTGCTAGTGTTACCATTGAGGAAGTAACCAGGCTGGCAGGTAAGGCAGTGTGTGTCACTCCTGCAGTCTGTGCATGGTGCTGGGCAGGACAGACAAACACCCCTCCCCCAGTCGTCATAGGTGCTCGGGGGGCAATGCCTGTGACACTTGTGTTTAAAACTGAAACAGAAACATTAATTCAAAACTAAAATCTAGTACCATTCACAAGATTTGTTAATGATTAATTTTCTAAACTGGGTTTATTCTCTACTTTCTGCAGACCCTTAAAAAGACGAACAACTATCGACTATGTCATCGCTGGCTGGTACGGCAGTTGCACAGCTCAGGACAAAAAGCCAAAACAAAACATTATTAAAACAGCAGATAAAAATTATTAACACACGGCTTCCCGCCCTGGCAAACATTTGCAACACTCGCTTCATAAAAAGAACACTAAAACATCCTGACAGGCACTTCTCACCATGGACATATTCTGTTTGCATCCTTGCCCTCCGGGAGGCGCTACAGAATAATAAAAGCAGGCATAAACAGACTCAGAAACAGCTTTTATCAAAATGCTGTTGAACAACTGAATCAGTTTCTGCACAACCATGTGTGACTGACTCTGTACCTAAACACTGTCTCACTATTTTATTAAAGCTGTTCCTCTCTTGTTTTCTGTTTTAACTTAGCATCTTACCATCCCGCTACTGCTGCTCTTTATTGCATAATTTTATTATTATTGTGCCTGTTTTACTTTTATTGTATTTAGGGTGCCATTTTGCAGTGATATGGTATTGTTTTTAATTTTATTAATTATTATAAAATACATGCAGTACAGGGAGATAGATATTTCATGGTATGCCTGTTCATACAGTAACAATTTAGTTTATTTCTAGTTATCTAGGCCAACAATGTCGTCCCCGACCGCTAGGGTATATCCCCGAAAATTCCCCAGTTCCCTTAGTTGTACAAGCAATTCCCCTTATAAAACCCGTCAAAAATAAATGTGAGGTTATGTCTGAAAAGAGCATTTTTCATAAAAACACCCCTATTGAATAAAAAAAATGAACTATTAAAATATATACAATATTATATGTACACGATAGATCTCCCCTGGTTGAATCATGTGCACCGGATTTGGAAGAAATCGGACCAATGGGTTAGGAAGTTGTGTCCGAAAAAAAGTGATTTTTGTTCAAAAGCTCCCCCTTGTGTGTAAAATAAGGGCTTTTAGATTAAAATATGATATGTGTACGGGATTGATCTCCCTTAGTCGATTCATACTCACCAAATTTGGACTAAGTCTAACAACATTGGCAAAATTATGTCCAGAAAAGTTCAGGAGATAAAGCTCCCCCCAGGGACGGAAATATACAACCGACCTTTCCCAAAATTACTCTAATTACTCTAAAATTCAAAATCCTCCATGAAATAGTTTTGGAGTTATCGCATTAATGCAGAGGATCTGCGGCGGCAGCAGCAGACGTGGTGGCAACGATGAAGATTCCATAATGTTCAAGAGTTTCAGGGATATGAATACATTAATAATTTTGAACAAAAACAGTTGACTAATATCCCATGCATTACACATAAAGAGGCTTTTCTTTCCAGCGCAAACACACAGAACAATGCTGCTGGGAGATCACAGACATTCAAAAATCTGTTGTTATTTAATGGCAGTTTTGAGCCCTTACAGTGAATGATGCTGCTGCAGGCACAGTTTGCCTACATGGAGGAGACTGAGACTAAACAAAAACACACAACCTGCAATATGCAATCCCAACATGCACATGTCATATGTCAGAAAACAGCACACCTGCAGCTGTATTCTTTACTTCAATATAGCCCTCGGTCAAAAGGTGAACGCAACCAAACATCGGTAGGAACGGCAGGCAGAGACGGAAACACAATGTGGACGGCTATTTTCAATATTACCGAGGCTTTTCTTTCTTCCTTAGGCAGAAAGTTAATTTGTGTTTTATTTGTTGCCCTGAGGCATGGAGAGATTTCCGTTATTAACCTCTTCTATTAGTCTGCGGGGCTTTACGGAGCTATTAAACACGAGACGGCTGCCCTAAAAAATACAGCCTGAAGGAGCTGAGATGCTGCGTTAGAAAGAGGTCACACATATAAGATTAATGAAACCAATGAAAAAAGTTAAAAAATTAATGAGCCACTAGTTTTACCACATCCTCTGCCCCCCATTCTGCTGGCTCCCTACATGAGAGAGATGACAGCTCAGGCTCCACTTCCTGCTGCGTTGCTGTGGATCTGGTGCTAAAATGCAGTGGTTGTTTGAGGAGCAGCAGCTGAAAGGAGCCACACTGCATCCATCAACTGACTCACAATAGTGGCTGGTGCAGGCCAGGTCCAATATCAGGATTGGAAAAGGCACACTGCTGAAGAATGTGCAACATGTTTAAGAATCCCTCTGTCCAAATGTTGGACTATCCATTTCAGGACAGAGCGCTGGCATTGCTAAAGCAACTGTTGCTCAAGGCTGCCGCCCCCCCCCCTCGTTTAGTTTCATTTATTTTGCTCAGAGAGATTTAAGTGTCAATAAATACCCAGCATCCATCATGCTGTCACACAAAGTTAGAATTGAGCAAAGCTGTGCAACATCTTTCATTAATACCAGCAAAACCACAATTATGGAATTTCTTTGAGAGTCAAAAACTGTCACAATCTATCCGAGTAGCATTCTGTAGTTCATGATAGTGCTATGCTGGTTTGGGCCTCTTTTATTGGTGTTTGCTTCACATGGTAGACATAATAATTGCAACCACTGAATTGAATGAGCTTACCTGTAATTAACCTTCACCATTCAAATAAAAGATTCACTTAGGAAGACCAAGGATCATATGGCTCTGTAACTTCAGTGAAAGAAGATGTGTGTGCTGGAGTGACGGATTTTTTCGCTTCAAACCCCCACTCTGCTTTGATTCACACAAGAAGTCAGTGAAGTCTAGACGGTGCTCCATATGCTATAATCACACAGCCTATTCTTTTCTTTTATACTGGCTTCCTTTTTGCTTTCCCCTCCTCTCTGTCTCACGCAGAAAATGAAAAGACAGTTGAGTATCTGTGCGAGGCAGACCACTGTCCTGTGCTCAGAACAAGGGTCGGGTAACAGAGTATGACTTGGAATGGAAGGTAACTTGATTCACACAGTACCTGGAGGAGTGAACTCCAGGGGAGGTGGGAAAAGGGGACTGCACAATCAGAGGACTGTTCTGTTGTATCCTTTGTTACATACTTTGTCCAAGTGATACTCATAAACAGAAGCAAAGGCGAGTGTTTCTTGTGAAGGGAAGAATAATTAACCACATTAACTAATCCGGTATTCAAAAACTACTGTTTACTCATTTACCCAAATCTCTATCTAACAAGGAAATGACAATATTATAACCAAGACCCAACAGCTCTCCTTCTCTAAACAAGCCTTATTCAAAATCAAATCCCAGTGACAATATTTTATGAGACCAATCAACCCCATGAAAACATTAAAATCTGGTGGATCAACAATTTAGTTTTGATCTACACTCTTACATGCTACCCCTCCTAAATATGCTGGATTGTTTCTTCATAACATCTGTGTATGATTCCATTAGATATTTAAAAAAAATGTCTCGACTGTTTCAAGAAATGGCCCTATGCCCTTGGCTGGTGTTTTTAACACATTACACACAAACACACTGTCATCAGCAGTTATAAATATACATAAACTGGAATTTATCTATTGACTAATTATTTTGTTAGACTCAATCAAAATCCTTCCAAAGTATAGATTTCCCTGTGGTTTTCAGTAGTTTGAAACTTTAATGAAGCCATGTTTTTATTAAGGCCTTCCTTGTTTAAGCTTGGCTACCAAGAGAGAATTGACTGCTAGAAAAGCAACACATAGCCCATGCTGCATTCAGGGGCAGATTGCAATATCAAGTAAAAAAAACCCTCTACTACTGAAGTTAAACCGGCCAACGCAGAGTGTTGACAGTTGATTGTTGTTAGGAGTTAAAGAGGTAAGTAGCTGTCTTGAAACGAAATAGAAATAAAGTGGTAGAAAGAAAAAGATGACTCGAAGGAGTTATAAGACGCTAACAATCCTGTTTCTGCTTGTGCTACGTGATGTTAGCTCACAGTGACTAAGTAGATCCCCTAGTTAGCGCTAAGTCAATAACTTAGCGTTTAGCTTAATGCTTAGCTTAGGCAAGTGAAAGCAAATTTAGCACTTAGCAGCTCCCATAAGACCCCACGTCAGTGATACAAAATTCCAGGCCGTGGTCTTAAGTGCCAGACCTCGCTCATGGTAACATAAGCTGCGGCTAAGCTAGTGGGTTTTGCTGCAGCTCACGTTATAAATTAAATGCTGGAGAATCACCATACTTCGGAAATGAGATCGAATATACATCTGAATAGAGATCGCAATCTTTTAACCTTTCTTGCATCCTGTCCTTTGTTAGTTTTTGTTTTCTTTGTATCATTATTCGGTACTTTGTATTTTCATCTGTGGTCTTCATTTTCAGATTGATATTATTCTTGCCACTAAAATAGTTTGCCTATTTTTATAGATAGTTTGTTTTATTAAACCTTACTTACTCTTATTTTCATTACCGTTTTGGCCTGGTGTTTGCATTTGGGTCCAGTTTTTTTGACTGAAACAGAACATTATTAGCCCACAATGTCAGTTCAGAAAATAGTGTATGATGTGTGTGATGTATACCATGTACAGTTGATTTTTGCAAAGGCATTGGTGTGTCTATAGGTTTTCATGACGACAATGATTGCTAGCCTAGCTTTGGAAAGGTTTGGAGCAGTGGAGGAGAGGCCAGCCAGAACAACCTGCACCATGAACCAGAGACCTGCAAAGATCCACAGTATTCGGCAGGAGTTTGAAGTCCCTCAAGAAGCACTACAAACAGGCCAGTGGGGAGAAACGTCCCCCCGTGGCTGAGCTGCAAACCATCTTGGGGGGAAAAACTGCTGACTCTGCGCAGAGCTGAGTGGCACCAAAGGTGCCATAAAAGAAAGAAATATGAAGCGAGCATTCTTTGTAGCCAACCCCTTTGGCTTCAACAAAGAACTCCTAGGGCAGTGGGGATTGGCTTTCTCAAAGGAGGTAGATCGAACTGAACATCTACACCACTTACAGTGATCCTGACAGGTAGCAGGAGCTGGGCCATTGCAACATCCTGATTATAACACCTCCACCCGCCGAGAAGTATTATAGCAAGGAGCTACTCCTGGAAGAGGTCAAGGATGTAGTGAGATGTGCTAGATGAAGTCTAGTGGAGTCGCTTAGAAGATTTATAAGAACTGTCACTTGTTACTAAGACGGCTGTGGATAATCCTGAAAGTCATCTGGAGGAGAGAAAAAGTGGTGCCGCTATGGCGATTCGCTGAAGGAGTCTGGATCTTAAAGGGGGAAGATTCCAAGATAATCGACCAATTCAAGATTATCTCCTTGCTAAGTGTTGAAGGCAAGATCTTCTTCAGCATAGTGGTAAGGCGGCTGACCAACTTCCTCTCCCAGAAGGGCTACATTGAGACCTCAGTACAAAAGGGAGGCATATCTGGAGTGCCAGAGTGTGCATAGCATTAGGGAGTGGTGACCCATTTGGAGGAGCTAATTGAATGGGCAAGGATGAGGTTCAAGCCTGGAAAATATAGGTCTCTGGTACTGAAAAAGGGCAAAGTCATTGACAGATTCCTCTTCTACCTCGGGGGGACACCAATCCCTACTGTCTCATAAAAGCCATTGATGAGCCATTGATACACCACAGAGTCCTGGTGGGCGCAGTAATCCAGGGGATAGGTGGTCTGAAAACCTTCCCAACACCCAACTATGAGAAGGCCAAGGTAAAGAAGGGGTGCAGACTCGTCAAGGAGAAAGTGAGGGCAGTGGTGGAGAAGGGAAGGTCCAAATGAGCTGTCAGCATAAGGCAACAGGGGGCCTGAACAAGGTGGAAAAAGACCATAGTGCCGAAGGACTGTTCTCTGGTAGGCAGAACGGGAGCGCATCAAGTTCCTCGTGCGGGCAGTGTACTATGTCTTGCCCAGCCAATTGAACTTCTGTGTGTGGGGTAAAGCGGAAACTCCGGACTGCTCGCAATGCACAGGCAGGGGAAAATTGGAGCACTTCCTGAGCCCGGTACACCTGGGGCCATGCCCAGGTTCTGAAACCCATTGCAGAAGCCAACGGCATGGGAATTTGGAGCTGCAGGTAAGCTTGTCCCATTCCCCAGACAACCACCTTAGTGAAGGCTAGAGAACGGCTGCCAAGAACTGCACGAACGAAAAAACCCATCAAGAATCCTGGCGATGGTGAAGGATTGGCATCTTTCTGTGGACCTGATAAAACAGCTTTAGTTCCAACAGCAGGTCGTCAGCACCACCCTGAGCACAGACATCCTCCTGGTCTCAAAGGACACAAAGAACATTGTCTTAATGGAGCTTACAATGACGTGGGAGGACCATGTGGAGGAGGCCCACAAAAGGATGGCTTGCCTTCCAGCCCTGTTGGCCCAAGGTGTATGCCCGTCAGGGGTTGGCTGTAGAGGTTTTGGAAGGCAATCGTTTTACAAAGCCTTGAGTGCACTGAGCATCACCAGGATAGCGACGAGGAGAGCCATCCAAAACATCACAGAGGCAGCGGGAAAAGCCTCGAGATGGCTCTTGATCAGGAGAGGAGATCCATGGGGGGTAGGCAATGCCATCTGAACACATGTCGGACCTAATCAATCACGACTGGGTCGCCTGGGTGGGGGTCTCTGATGTTATGAGACCCGAAACACCCTACGACCTGCAGGAACTGCCTGCAGAGCTCGGAAACAGGGTTATGTGAGGCACAGATCTAGAGAAGCGGCCCCAGTAATTCTTAAATGAAAGACGCCTGGAACCACCAGGACCCTTTAAGAGTTGGCTTACCAGCCAAACTGAGAAATCTGGGTAGAAAGGCCTTAGTAAGAGAGATGAACAAGAACCCAATGGTCGCAGTTGCTGAGCTCAAGAGATCCTGTGTGGAGATTGGAGGAACTAGCAGAGGGTCTACCATGATCCAAGACTCCACCGATCCGGGGTTAACATTTCAAATTTCTGTTTCTGTTTTGTAATAATGTCTTGAATGCACTGACTTGATTTGAATGGTTGTCTGATTTTCATGCACTGGAAGGCAGAGGCCATTGTGGCAGAGGAGGAAGAGGAGTACAAGGACAAGAGGTGAAAGAAAGGAAGAGCACAACGAGGAAAGTAGCATTGGCAATTCCAAGATGAGCACCGAATAACAACAATTACAGTGTCAGTGTGCGGTTAACCGTGCATCAGCGCGATACATCTTCACCAAAATTTGAAAAGAATATATGAACGAATCATTACACTATAAAAGCTGTATTTATAAAACACAAATAAGTTATTATTATTCTTTGATAACGAATTAATAATAATAATAATAATAATAATCATAATACATTTAATTTGATAATCATTGGGTTTGTGAGGGAAATACAAGCAATTTTTAATATAACTTGGGAAATTTAATATTTCTGAAAACACTTGGATTAATCAAAAAATTATTGTTTGTTGGAGCCTTGGCAATAAATGTTAAGTATTTGTAATTATACACAAGAAGTCTCTGATTTCATAGCAGGGGACACAGGAATCCAGACAAGTCCTACTTCCAGGAGACGATAATAAACTGAGAAAAAAAGAACTCACAGAAAGTAACCTTCAACACAGCTGTTGCAGATTTCAGGGTCCTCTGTGTAAAAATGAAAAAAGGTGATTAATTAGAATTCAAAAAGTGATGCTGAATTTATATTGCTCTGCAAGAGCTCCGCTTGTCATCATTGTGTTACCATGCATATGCTCTCTGTGTTACCTGTGGAACATGTTTTGCAGCCCATCTCACAGTCGATGCATTCTCCTGTGTCGGGGTCTTGCACCTGCCCTGAAATGCATAACAGCATGAGAGTCTTCCTCTTCAATTGGAGCTAGCTCACCCACTATACTTTACATTTACCTATGTCGCAGAACGCCATTTGGCAGACCCCATTCTGCAGTTTGTAGTGTTCCTGACATTTGGCACATATGTTGCCATCTGTGCAGAGTTCACAATTGGATATGCATGGCAGGCAGGCATAGTGACCCCTGTCAGGATAGAGTCCCCAGGGGCAGTGCGTCCGGCAGCGACCTTGGTGGAGGAAACGCTCCTGTCCATCTTCACCTGAGGATGTGAAGGACACAGGAAACTTGTTAACATAAAGCCTTCCTTGGACGATGCTGAACCAATATGGAACTCTGCCACTGTCAGGAGGAAACCTAAACTCTCCTGAAGGCGGAAATCAATGAGTCTACCATAATAAATAGCTAAATCGAGCCAAGTTGGCTTGATTACTACACGGGGACATGGAAGGACATTCTGACAACTGTGTGAAATTTCAGAAAATAACAACTGATTGATTGAAAGACGTTGAAAAAGTGAATCAGTGGCGATTCGGTGAGTATTCAGTTATTACGTTGCTAAAAACAAAGTAGTGGTAGATATTAATGGACATTTAAGCGGTTCGATGGCTACAGTCCAGTATGCCGATTGTAGGCCAGCAAATAACAGATCACAGAGTGATCACTTCCTGACTGATGATACTCGATGTGATGAAAACAAAGGCAATCAGAGGCATTTGAGAGATCAGAGCTGTGGGCAGAGACAGAGTCGCGTGTTAGCTCTAATGATGAAAACTCTGCCACCTGCAACTAGCCTGGCTGTGGCACCCGAGGCATCTCTGGAAGCAGCCGAGTCGCAGCATTGTCTCATCTGCTCAGTGCTGCAGTCGACGTCTGAGACAGGGTGGAAAAGGTGCTGCCGCTGCTCCTGCTGCTGCCGCCTTTCTGGCCCTTCCTTTTCCCTCAAATTCTTGCTTGCCCGGATAACAACAAGGCACAAGGGATGAGGTAGAGACTCTTTCAAGTTCTTTCACAAAGCACTTCAATGGGTTGTGCATACTGGAATCAAATACAAACAAATGTGTTAAGTTTACCCCCAAAACAAATCAAGCAAGGCAAATTAAAATGCCCTCTGTATGAATATATTTTGTGTTGCTTTACTGTGGATTTTCTGTATTATTTGTTGTATATAAGTGTGTGTGTGTGTGTGTGTGCTGGTGGTGGTGGTGGTGGGGGGGGGGCGCGAACAACAGTAGCATGTCTGGCCCTAGGGGATGTTTTTTCTTTTCCCTCCGATTAACAAAGGCTCTATTCTGATGTGATCAGATTACCCTGTGAAAACTCAGGAGAAAATGATCACACCTTCATTTCTTACCTTCATTTCTTACCTATGTCAAACGTGCCCCTGTGGCAGAAAAATCCACATATTCCATAGTATATCTGTAAATGTTTAACAGGAGTTCATGGTTAGGCAGAGGTGAATATTTAAAGAAAAAATTTAAATAAATCAACTTTGCTTTGATAGCCATTAAAAAAGAAAAAGAAAAATTCCCACCTCCCTTTCCTGGCGCTGTTTAATTAAAGGCATCTTGGGGGCAACTTATTTTTCAAAAATGGTTTAGCGTTAGTGCCATGCTAAATGAGCGTTTATATATGCACATCTCATATGGAAATGAAGATGCAGTTACGTTGACTGGAAATGATCAAAAATACTTTATAATCCCTCTAGACCTTAAACGAGTGCCAGGTTCTGAGAGGAATATGAAAGATTTAAAGTTGCATGAATATGCCCTCCATGATTTCATGCTGTGTGGAGAGGCTGCTGGAGGAAATTATACTCACTAACTCCACAGGTAGTGCATTCAAAGAGCTCGTGCCCGGCGCACTCGGAGCAGGTGGGGTGGCAGAGAACGCACCGGTTATTCAGCACAAATTGTCCCCTCGGACATGGCGACGAGGGCTTCGATCCAATAAATCCCACAGCGGAGAGGAAGAGCAACAGCGCGGTGAGGCAACCCATGGCTGCCCGAGGACTGTGAGTCTAAGTGAAAGCCTAGAAGCTGGAGTCAGTGCAGCAGGTCCGCTGGCAGATCGATCTGTGAGTACCAGCCCAGAAGGAACCTGCAGGACCAGTTCCTGCGTGAACCAAAGTGGACAATGACTGCACACTGCATCTAATATAGGGATAGATAGATAGATAGATGGATAGATGGATGGATAGATAGATAGATAGATAGATAGATAGATAGATAGATAGATAGATAGATAGATAGATAGATAGATAGATAGATAGATAGATAGATAGATAGATAGATAAATACGTTTGATTTAGTAATTTAGGTTTTAATTTAAGTTGGAAAAAACTCGTTTAATTATGTTTTACCTGTTGAAGTTTTTTTTTTCTTCTTCTTCTTTTATGCACATTTGTTGGTTTGTACGGAGCCCCCTTAGTGACATTTGAGAGAAAAAAATCAATCTGTAAATCTGTACCTTCAGTTTTCGATCTTCAGAAAATCCGTAAACACGGTGCACGAACTGCGTGCACAGATTACGAACTATTAAAGCAATTATTACCTATTTAACTATTTTGATAATCGATTAACTGTTTTAATTAATTTGTAAGATTTCAGTAAACTAACAGTAAACTAAATATCTCTGGGTTGTGGACTGTTGATCAGGACAAAATACAACAATTGAAGATTTTACCACGGGCTGTGGGAAATTGTGATCGACACCCACCATTTTTTTTCAATTTTTTCGACCAAGATTAATCTACAATGACATTAATTGTTAGTTGCCGCTCTAAAGCAATACATGCAATTGTATTGTGAAGTGACAGATTATTCATATAAAGAGAGAGATATGTTTTACACAGTAGGAGGTCACGATGAGAAAAACCCAACTATTAGATAAAGCCTATATGGGCAATTATGTGCATGTATGTGCAAAGGTAAGATTGTGAATGTGGACTGACGGGTGCAAGCGCCTTCTGATATCACGTTCTGTAATCCGAGCGAGGGCATGAATTCATAATCCGTGCGCACAGATTTCTGAATTGTGCTCATGGATTTTTGGACTATGCGCAAGTATTGCAAATCTGTGGGTACGGGTTCCCAATCCGCGTGCGCAGTTTATTACTTATTTACTTTATTATTTATTTTGTGCCGTGGATTTGTAATCCGAGAGTAGAGATACACAGATGGATTTTTCTTTCCTCAAAGAAAATCCGTTTTGTAGGGAACTCTTTCTAACATTAAGTTAGCTCACTCCAAGGCTGAGCATTATCAGTTATAGGGCCTACACATTACCCTACAAACATCTTACATGAACTAATTGGAACTCTGTACAATGCTGCACATTATCAGGGGACAATTCTCATAATAGAGGTTGAAATTTTATAATTTTTACCATAATTTGAACCTCTGTATTTTACTATGTCCAATAGTTGTTTAAGCTTCAGCTACAGCATTTCTGACACCAATTTTCCTAAAATGAATGTTTTGAATCTTATTCATCTCGTCCCTAGTTGGCAGTACCAACAGCAATGTTAACATGAATGCGAACCATCAACATAAGCAAGTGTGATCTGAGCAAAACATCAGATTTGTATAAAATGGCTTGTAATGTGAACTATAGCATGAAAATTATATTATCGTGGATTCTGGTTGCAAAAAATTGAAATGTAGCATGTGCTTGTTTAATAAATCAGACGTTGATGACACAAAGCTGTATAGTTTCTTTTTCTTTCTACCAAATATTTTTCTACCAAAATATTAAAACCACCTATAACTATGCCTATATTTTGTATGCCTATCATTTGCCGCCGAAACAGCTCTGCAATGCTCTGTGTGTTCTGACAACTTTCTAACGGAACCAACAATAACTTCTTGAGCATTTTATGCCACAGTAGCTTTTCTATGGAATCAGAAACCACAGGCTAGCGTTAGCTTCCTATGGACATAAGTGATCCTTGGGTGCCCATAACCCTGTCAAAAGTTCACCAGCTCCCATTGGTCTAGCCATCCCGATTTGGTCTCTGACAAAGTCACTACATCTTTATGCATATTCATTTATCCTGGATCCAATTCATCAACTTCATGGACAAAATGTAGTCTTGCGGCCTAATCTGTCCAATAAACTGACAGGTGCTGTTATAACAAGATAATTAAAGTTATCCTGACTTCACCTGTCGGTGGTTATGTAGTTATGGCTGATCTGTGTAAAGGCCTCATCAAATCAATTCCAGAGGTTTGTGTTTGTGAAGGTGTAGCGCCTTCTAGCGGCTGCTCTCGGAATGTGTCTCAGTGGGGGCCGTGTGCCCTAGCCCTTCAGGGAGTGACGTCACGCGGCAGCGGCTGTAAGGGGGAGGCGTGGTTTCGCTGTGCTGCAGCGGAGAAATATGACATGGGGATGAGGGAGGGAGAGAGAGTGAGACAGCCTGGTAGGAATTAACGGTTCGTCAGAGGTCTGGACTGAAATTCTGAGGATGGGGAGCAATGACTGAAAGTGGAACGGTAAGAGACAGAAATCTATATTTATTTCCCACACGCAGCGCGCGACAGGCCGACCCACGGCTCATCTGATAGGGAACACAATGGGCTACCACTGCAGACAGGTGCACCTGCATTTTGGCGAGTACGTGTCTCGATGCATGCAACTTCAGCTTCCGGGAGAAATGCTTTTTATTTTAGGTAGAAGGCCACAAACCTCATCGACGGATAGCCAGACATAGGATGCTGCAAACATGTCTGTGGTCTTGAATGTGTCTACTTAGTCACAGAGCTTTGTGATGAAGGAACCCACAGCAGCAATGAAACATGCACCAGCTGACTGCAAACAAATACCTATTAGTCCACTCAGGCTATAAAGCATTGGACGCTATGCTCCTCTGCACAGACTGGAATAATAACCATCTCGGTGTGTTTTGGTCCAGATAGCATCACCTAGATAATGAAATACACACCAGCTACGTGCTCTACATAGGGACCCACATCACTTGCACTTCTAGCTGTCTGTTCATTTTTAAATATAGGAGGCCATACATGATCTTGTCTGATATTCTGGGTCTGTTTAACAATAACTAAAGTATACATGTATGTATGTATGGATTGGAGGCCACTGATGCATGTCCTTAATATCATACACCTGAGAAAGATCTACCTGAGAAACTTTGATATCGATATCAAATTATGTTTTAGTTCCATACAACTACACTGAAATAAATTCTTGAAGATCCTCAATCAATCAGTTTAGTATCCTACCTATACATTTTATTCAGACCACCTACCTGTCTTAAAGCTTTATTTGGGGTTTCTGAGACAGGCAGTTGACTTGGAGACAGTTTGGGTCGAGAAACAATGCCAGATTCCTGGCCATGCCGGCTTCACAGAGGGCTTCTCTGTGCCAAGATGCCAAGCACCAGGGAAGAGGGCATCTGATCAATTATCATAGAGAAATCTTTGCCTGTCTGTGGCATTAACTGTTGTCATCAATGCCATTCCTTTGAAAACACCTGTGCAAGTTGCACACTATCTACTTCATAAAACCAAGCATACAAATTCAGCTTCATAAAATGGTTGTGCGGAGATCCCAGAAGCAAGGACTAGTATTATTAGAGATAACCCAAAAGAAAAATCAAATTAAATCACCTCCTGGGCCTTGAAAAGCACTTCCGAAGGGGTTATGCATTTTTGTGTCTTCATGCCTGATGCCCCCAAAGTTAAGTCCCTTTGAGGAGATGAAATGAGTCAAGTGCCCATGGTAATCATGGCCCAATCACTGCATGGCTTTGAAGGAGCCCTCCTTCTTCAGACGTCTCTACATGTGGGGAAGCTATGTTAAGTGCTCTTTCTGCAGGCAGGAGGAGGAGGTCAGCTAGAGGCCACACAGGCAGGCAGAGGGGCTCCTCACACATCAAAATGCTTGAGGTTGGTTGGGTTGAGTCTGGACACTAGCCCTGAGGGATAGGATATATAATGATAGGCTAGAAGTTCTTTGTGAATGTCTTCCAGTGAATATGGAACAACATATATGACACATATATGACAACTATGTTTGCGTCATAAAGCCGTAATTTCTGGTAGCTATTCCCTTTCAGTCTGTGGTAAATGCTTCAAACCAGAGATGTGTTACTGCAAAATCAATCAAAAATGATTGATGAACTTATGTCGAATCTAGATTTGACCCAGCTAGTTGTTTTTTGTTAGTTTGTTTTTAATGCCTGAATCACTGAATATGCACAAGGGGTCACAAAGGGCCTGTTACCATTGTCTGAAGTGACCCATAATCCTGTATGGGAGACTGTTTGAATGTCTCAGACTTTAACCTGTTGATAGCTCACCGGAGTCGGAAAGTCTTAATTGTATTCACAATAAGGAAATCCAGATGTGGCTAAGGTGAGGCAAAGCAGCGGCAACCAGTGTGGCTGACTGTGACAGGCTGGGAAAACTGTCCATCTAACAAGCCTAAACACATACCATCAACATATTTTTAAGAGAGAATTTTATCTGTCTCTACAGTTTTAGGAACATTTGAACTTTTGGTTGTCAAGCCATTATGCTATTTTTCTGCTGTGATAGCAGTTATGGTCTATCCGCAGACAAACAAAATGAATTTTTCCAAATAGCAGGTACATCTGTGCTCCGTACATTTTATTATGCAAAATATTAGATAGGTGGTTTTATTGCTATGGCTGATGAATGTAAGTAGGAAACCTCACGGTGCACAAACACTTCTGTGAATGATTTAATTTACCTTGCAAGTAACTGGGATTCCAATATTCCTTTATATGTGGCATCGATTTGATTGATGCTGATCCCTACAGAAAACCTGGTAATGCTCTGTTACCATATTACACATAATTGATCTGTCATGCTCGTGTACAAAACCAGATTTATAATGATATCGGTCATACTTCCTTTGAAAACACCAAACCTTCTATGTATACTGCTGTGCTTCAAAGCATGTTATATTATTGTTGTAATATGCAACCACTGAAGTTCAAATGTATTCAAATGTAAATGTATTTTGATTTTCTATACATCTCAAGATCAAACTTTTATCACCAATGCGACTGGACTATAGGAATAAAGTATATAAAACTTAATTTAGATAGCACTTTTCTAACAAAGTGCTTTCCATACTATGATCATAATGATATCCAACGTTGGTAACTCAATGAAACACACCTTCACATAAGTTCAGCGCATACAGAAGACGAAAGTGCTTTTCAAAACAATCTGAGAGAAATTGTTTGAGTTTTGATGCTACGGTCGTAAAGGGGTAGTCACATTTGGATTTTGGTTCACGGTACAGTCAGGAAGTTGGGCTGGGATTACCAAAGGGGTTGGTCAGTGGTGCTTCTCTTATCTGACATTTGTTCAGATAAGTTCCTCGTCATAAAGGGCTGGTGGAATCCCTGTGGCTCAAGTATTCAATCACCATATTTAGTTTATTTCATTCACTATTTGTCCTTTGTAGGCAACAATACAGTTGAGGCCAAAAAGGGAGTTATAATCTCCGAATATTTTAAGTCAAATGTAGGGCTGCAACTAACGACTATTTTGACAGACCTTTAATCGTTTCCATAATCGACCGATTAATTGATTATTAGGATAAATTCTTTCTCCTGGTTAATTAGAGGTTAAGTAAAAATAAATACACAATTACTAAATGGCTCATATTTCGCCATGAGCTTTTGAATCTAGCTTTAGGTTGTTTTAAGGCACATGCAAACTAACAATAAAAACAATAAAGATGAATTCTTCTTTTCCAAAATGTCTTTTAATAAACTTCACTGCTTTTATAGCAGACTGTTAAACCAAACGGGTTTCTATACCAACAGTGTATTTGCTGAACTGGAGATTAGTCCTTTCATGTTGCATGACATCACTGCTGATGCAAACGGTAAATGAAATGTTTCAATAAATAATATAAAAAAATATATATATATAAAAATACAGCAGTTTTTCTGGAATCAAATCAAACATCCATGTAAATTTAGGAAAATAAACAAGAATAGAAAATAAAACAGTCAGTGCTTTGTGCATTCTGTTGTCAACAACTACATAAGGCTAAATCGTTTACAAGTTGGTTGCGCCCCACATTGGACACGCCCACACGCGGAGGTTTGCACTCGGCAGGCAGCAACAGACTTTCAACAGTAATGTGAAACGTGTCCATGAGTAATGCAACGTGTATGATTTTAAAGTAGGGGCACATTTTTATCGTGAAGAGTATCATCTTGATTTAATAAAAGCTATTTGTTACTTTCAAAGTCATTAACAATTCACTACATTTTCAAACGTCACGTTAAACCCAACAGAAGCCACAAGTACGTCCCCTCTGACACTGAGCTAACTATCTTACAGAGACGAGTCTTCATCTTCTACAGAGCCAACGATCCTCCGCTTCAAATGCTCTAGAATTACTGACGTACATGGTGTCAGAGGCGGTGTCCGATGACGTCACCGACTAAGGGATTATTAGATTCATCGACAACTAATTTCATAATCGATTTTATTCGTTGCAGCCCTAGTCAAATGTAAAGTTCCAAGATCCAATGCTAAAAGTGACACCCTCAAATTATTGTTATTATTTATTTGATTTTGAGGGACAGTATTAAATTATAATGTTATCACTTTATGCACTTTGCACTAAATGATGAGTGTTTGATACTGAATATCCCTAAAGTCTCTCTTGAAGTGTAAGTAAAATTAGTTGATCAAGTGTGTTTGTGAGTATGTTTGTTTGATTGACAGGTCTCTCAGCCTATCGCGGTGAGTGACAGTGGTAGCCAAACAGCCAGACCACAAGTTGTGTGTTTATGTGAGAGGACTGGACTTTTTCTCAGTTTTTATCCAAATGTGACACCCTCAGCAACAAGAGTTGACATCCTCTGTTAGTGCCGTAGCTTTTATGCATATTTGTACTTGTCTGTCTCCCTTGCATCAAAATGCATCTGTATTGGCCTCAATTGTCTGCTGCTGAATCTGGGAGTAGATTGGAGGACTACCATTGTCACATCCTCCCTACGAGGCCTGACGGGCACATCCCTCCCCTGTCCTTCCGTGAATCAGCGAGAGGGCAGTTTCTAAATCAGACGGACCACTGTTGCATAGGATACCCTCCATGACACACTTTAGATTCTTGCATGCCCACAGCATGGTCATTTTAAGAGGTAAAACCCAGCTGCATTTGTAGAAAACTCAGCGTGTCTCCATTTTGTTTCACTTTCTGTATTCACTTTATTTTACTAAAAGGTAAATGCAAAGCTTGATTTGCACATCAGTGATTTTTTAAGTAGAGATAACAATTGGTCTTACAGTTTGTCATTGTCTCTACCCTCTCTCAGATCTCAACCAATGTTCAAAAACCCATTCATGAATGTTGGGGGAGCAAATGTGTCCTCAGCTATAGAAATATTGAATTATTAAGGTATGCAGCATGTATGTCAACATTACAGTACATACGTATATAGTGGAGGTCTACTCTGATTGTTCAGCCTGCAGTTGTCCTCCCGCTGCTTTTTTACAATTCCTCCTACTCTCCTAGGTTTATCGGCCACCGTCTGAAATAATTTCTCAGCTGTGGGGTGTGGATCTTATGTGAGTTCCTTATGTGTATGTACGTTTCAAGGATTTATTAGGTGTTACAAAAAGAAATCAGGAATGTTTAATTAAAAACAGTGTTCGCTTTTATACAACCCCATGATGCTTTTGGAGATAAAATACAAAGATATACAAGACTCAGCTTGTCAGCTCTGTGGTTAGCAATTTAGTGGATTAAGAAATATGTTTTGTTTCATTCAGCGGAGTCGATTGTTATTAGTTGGTTCAAGGCTAAAGTTCTCTAACATCTTGAAGCAGCTGAAATGCACTACAACAAATATATTGAAATTTAATTGCAGAGTGTAAATACATGTAATGGAAAAATAATTTAATTTTAATAACATCAAAAATGGATATGGATTTTACCTAAATATGAAAACTTAAAAGCAGGATTAGGGGCCTGAAGGGGGTTGAGAAGTTTTGCACAGCTGTAAAATCTTAACATGAACCTGCAAGCATAATCCAAAATGATGTCAATGAGGAAAGACTGAGAATGCTGAAAAGAGGAATATTTATTACATCAGATCGCACATGATAACTAGGCCTATGCTGTTGTCCCTGACAGCAAGGGTATTTTCCTCAAATTAAATGTGAGGTCACGTCCACAGTATTCTCTGTAAAAAAAAAAAAGGCCTATGTGAATATAAAATTTGACCATGATCCCGGAAACAGTTTTTTGTGAAAAAAGCTCCCCTTAGTGAGTAAAATATGAACTATTAACATAAAATATGATATTTACTATATAGATCTCCTCGAGCCGATTTTATCCACCAAATTTGGACTAAATAGCATCAATCATTAGGAAGTTATTTCTGAAAAAACATTTTTCTCATAAAAAGCTCCCCCTAGTGATTAAAATATAAACTATTAGAGTAAACACGAAACATGTATAGAAGATAAATCTAATCGAAATAATTCATAATCACCAAATCTGGACTGAATCAGACCAACGATTGCAAAATAATGGCCCGAAATTTTTTTCAAGATAAAGCTCACACTAGTGTTTAAATAAACAACAGACCTTTCCCAAGATCAATCCAGTTCTTTCTCAAACTAAGGCCTATGTCAGTATAAAATCTGAAAATGATCAATTAAATCATTTCTTTAGTTATAACGCTAACACATTGGATCTGCGGTCGCGGCAGACGCGATGAGGCTTTTCTGGGATATAGTTAATAAATGACAAAGTCTGGTTCTCAGACTCCTCAGGGAGATTGTGATTGAAGGGCCAATGTCCTGAGCAGCAGCAAAGTAGATCCTCTTTGGAGTCTAGATATGGGTGGTGCTGGCTGATGACTCTGCTGAGACTGATGAATGATGAGGCTAATAAATTTGTAATCTGGTTGAATGTGCGCGGACGAGTAGCTTGAAAAAACTTGATGGATGAAGAGAGTCATATTTAAAAAGACAGCAGCAGCAGCAGCAGCAGCAGCAGCTGATGATGATGATGATGATGATGATGAAGGTGTGTCCCAACGATAGGACATAAGTGATGATTAATTAAAAAGTTGGATACCGTTTTGAAAATCATTATCTGTAGGATGTTTTGCTTCTGGTCTGATGGAAGATGAAAGTGTTCATGAATGATGTATCTCAGGGTAATCATTTCTGATGAGAATATGCTGTCATGAGAGAGAGAGAGAGAGAGAGAGAGAGAGAGAGAGATCCACATGACATAACTATCTTTAAAACCTCTATGTTCTACAATAGCCATGACATTCAAATCCTGTTGTTCCTGTGTGTGACAGCTGCACAGTGGAGGGGGCGCTTGTAGGCCTTTCTCTTATTTATAGCCATGCCATCTTCAAAGAAATGTTGGCCAGTGAAATGTGTCCAAACGATGGCCATGACATACATTTCAGGTATAAGCTCCGCTGGTTGAGACTTGCTTTTGTTCACACTTCATATTGCTCTGTAAGCTCTCGGGCTACCTCGAATAATGGAGGTAATCGACAAAAATCGATTATAAAATTAGTTTTCCACGAATTTAATAGTCAATTAGTCGGGGACGTCATCGGACACCACCTCTGACGCCGTGTAATAAGAAGGAAGTAAACATTAGCGCCATGGCAACTAGCGATAGAAAACTTCGAAGGTTGTGGGAGCATTTCTTTTTTAACACGCCAAATAAATGTTGTAAACTGCAAGATTTGCTTTGCTGACCCCGTCAAGTCTGCAAAATAACTATATCTACTAAATAAATACATGGATGTTGGATTTGAATCCAGAAAAACAACTGAATTTTTATCTATAATTTTGATATGATTTATTTATACATTTTATTTACCGTTCATATCGGCATTGTTGTGATGCAACATGAAAGGACTAAATTCCAGCTCAGCAAATACACTGTTGGTAAATCAACCTGTTTGGTTTAACAGTCTGTTATAAAAGGAGTTCATTAAAAGACATTTTGGAAAGTTCATCTTTATTGTTAGTTTGCATGTGCCTAAAACAACCTAAAGCTAAAATCAACCGCTGATCGCAAAATAAGAGCCATTTAGTAATTGTGTAGTTTATTGCATTGTGTATTTTTATATTTACGTAACCTTTATTTAACCAGGAGAAAGAAATGATCCGATTAATTGATTAATCGGTCGATTATTGAAACGATTCATCGACTATTAAAATAGTTGTTAGTTGCAGCCCTAATATGCACTGACCCACGCTGGTCATGTCGTTGGTATGTCGTGTTCTTTGACAGCTCGCAAAAACTCACATTTGGGAAAGTAGTAATGAAATCAAACAAGAAAAATTAGATTCCATCAGTTAAAGGTTATAAACGGGAATTTAAAAAAAATTATTTTACAATATATGCCCAACCTCATTGCACATTTATGTCTTTGTATATAATTGTTTTGTTTTTTTCTCATTTCATGTATTCTATCTCTATGGAGTGTTTTTATTATCTGAAGATATACTTTGAGGCAACTAGTGTGCTTTAAACTGGTCAGTTGAAATTTAACGTTAAGTAACAAAATTACTTTTCAAAATTAATTATTCTTTGCTGTTCGAACAACATATTTTCCAATGAGAGGAATCATTTGAATTATAAAAAGAGGACACATTTTTTGGTTATATTCAACAAAGTAAATGGTAGTTATAAATGATGCTCTAAGTATGAGAAATCCTTTTTACTTTGCAGTGCACCCACGCCCACTGAGGTCCCTCTCTGTGGGTGCACATGAAGAGTTTGGAGATCATGGATCAGATCAAGTCGGAGGATTTCGTTTTCCAATCCAAGTAAAAGAAGAGACTTGGATCCATTAATGTCTCAAAGATATATGTATACATATGAACATATATACTGTGTGTGTATGTATGTATATATATATATGCATTTTATTGCTTCTTTTTGTCCCTCTTGGTCGTGCATAGTGGGAGTATATGACACCGGCATCAGATTCATAGAAATAACAGATTTTAGATTTCATTTGCAGCTTTTATCGTTTGTTGTTGAATTGTGCTGTGGTTAATTTTCACTCCCGGCTAAAGTCTAATTTTTAATTTATCTAAACTTGAAATTAAAATCTTCCATTTCAAACATAGTGTCTGTTAGCGGCCACATCATTATGTAAATGTTTTACGTTGGCATTGATACATCCATAGGGTGGCAGTGATGAGGCAAAACTTTACACAGCAATAAAAATGATGTATGTGGTAAGTAGAAAGATCATCACCATGATCATCGCACCTTGTGGATGCCATGTTTTGTTTTTATTAACTTTTTGGTTTACCTTTTTCTTCCTTGACGTCTACGTAAATATTTTCATTTCGCTCTGGAAAGATAACTATACCACCCCCAATGATTTCCAGTGGTACTGCCTATTTTATACATTTCCTTTACGTCTGTTAGATATCAGTTAACACTGCACAAAATATGAACAAAATTAATGCGGAACAGAGAGAAAAGACTCCGTATCCGTCTTTAACGCTGAGCGTAAATGGTTGTTTTAATATATCCTTTATTTTACCAGGTTAAATCTTCATTGAGATTAAAAATCCTGCTCAAGAGAGCAGCATTGAAATTGTTACAACGATTAAACAGACATATAAAATAAATACAAATATATGTACAACTTTCATAAACTAAAATGAAAAAAATACAAAGTCAATCAGTGCAATTTCAGAAACAATCATATCGACCAAGAGTAATATTTCCCCGATCCTTCAACATAGAATTAAACTCCTCCTCAGTATGAAAGCTTAGGGAACAGACTGAGCATCCACCACACACAGGTTACTTGTAGATTATAAATGTTGTAATTCAACACAGCCACAAAGGGGTCACAAGTCAGTTTACTTCTAGTGCCGGTCTCATGCCCGGATAAATGGGGAGGGTTGTGTCAGGAAGGGCATCCGACGTAAAACCCATGCCAAATCAATATGCGGAACACAGAAAACGATTTTCAAACCGGATCGGTCAGGGCCTGGGTTAAGAATGACCAACACTGGCATTGTTAACCAGCAGGATGCTGGCAGAAAGAGGGCTACTGTTGGTCGAATAAAAAGATGGAAACGGATGATCTCCTGTGGCGACCCTCAAATGGAACAGACGAAAGCAGAGGAAGAAGAAAGATAAACGTTGTTATTCAGATACCAGGGGTTGCGTAATAATCATTTTAGTTTAAATGGAAAATGTCTTGTAAACTGTGAGGAAAATCTAGTATAGGCATTGATTCATTTACAATAATAAAACATAATAAATGACTTAAGCCTTGTTGTTTTAATGTCCATCAGTTAAATGACTAATCAAATCCAAAATTCTCTAGATTCATCCATTCATTTTCTATAGCCTTTGGTGAGTCGTTGGAGCCTATCCCAGCTGACTTTGGTGTTAGAGCATGTTTTTCTCTTTGCTAGCTGACGGACAAGCCATATGATTGGACTTATCTGTTCTAACAACTGTCTATACAAACAATGTGTTTGTTAATTTGCACAACTCGGAAACTGACTGAAAGCTTTGTGATGAAATACATTGCATTGAGTGGAAAAATGTAGTTCTGTTCAGTTTTTTAGCAGTGCAGGAGTCCCTGCTATAATTTTGGTTTCAAAGGTGTGTGCCCTCACCATCAGCCGTTGTTCCACCGTACACCTTTAATGTGACTGAAAATCTTTTTCATCAAATTACGAAAACAGTCATGGAAGAACTGTAGTAATTCAGCATTTGTGGTACTTGTAAACTTGAAAGATTCCCACTCCTCGGGTTTTGATCACTTTTTCTCCAGATACTGAATTAAGAATAAGGGATATGTTTTATTGCCCTCTCCACTTGTAGTATACATGTACTTGGAGATGTGGAGTGCTTGTTTGTTTGTTTGTTTTCCAAAAAAAAAAGCTACTTCTGTAAGCAGTAAAGCCATTGTGACAGTCCGTACTGCTTTTCACTAAATGCTGTTTTCCTGTTTTTATTCCATGGTTAGTAAAATGAAATAATCAGTTTGACAAGAGAACATGAAGTGCTGTATGGCTGCTTAACTTCACAGAACGTGGCTTTATGTGTGCGTGTACATTTCGTCTCTGAATCTAGAACGGCACACAGTAGTGCCCGTATTCCCACCAAGGCAGAATAGTCCTATACCTGTATATTTTGCGATGAATATTTTCTTAATCTGTGGTAAACTACTCTCAACCACATTACCTGAAGTCAGTAATCGCTTCGTGTTTGTAGCCCTATTAGCATACACTGGCTAAATATAGATCACTCCCAAGAGAACTCTGTTTCCCAGAAGATCTAGATTATCACACACTCAGAGGACCTGTTTAAGTTTGGTTTTAAAATGCATTTTGGGCAAACAGATCACAAGCCGACAGCGAGACAAATCGCCATTTACGCTTGTACCTATCATGCGTCTCCGAATGTGTCCAGCTGACCTCTTGTGTTAAGATTTTGTTGCTGCCTACGTCACTTCCACTACTTACTTTTCAGTCACGTCAGTCAAGTGCCAGATTCGTTTAGTGACCTAGCACAGGCTACCTAACAACTTTAAGATGTTTCTGGAGCTAATATACATGTACAGACTATTCAAACTGTGAGACTGACAGGACAAAGTCATTTGAGATTGGCTAAAGAGCACAAGCTCTCAAGTCCACTCTATTTAAGAGTCACGCGCTTCCAACAAAACAACAACCACGTCCAGCACTGATGACGTATTTTTTCGGGTACATCCTTGTCGGAGACGCATCGGGACACATTAACGTTTACACTTCAAAAGATATTTGGTCTAATGAGTTCCAGGCCACTTTGGCGAGTGGTTTGAGTGGTCCGATCACAATGCTACTTGGTGGTCGTTTACACTTATTTTAAGCGATCTCTCAAAATCCATTTGTGATCCGGTCGCCCAAAACGCATTTTAAAACCATGTGTAAACAAGGTCATAGATATCAATCCATAAACAATTCCGCAAAAATGTTGCAAAAAGCTTTATCACACAATGTTAAGGAAATGTATCAATCTGGGCCAGTTTTTGGACCAGAGGTGGACCAGTTCAAAAATGTAATGGGTACTTTCTAGGCCCAAGCCCCACCATTCCTCAAAGTTTCCGAGAGTTTCATTGGCCTAAGAAACAAACCAACCCAACAACAAACTAACCTAAAAAATAACCTAACTGGCTGATGGATAAAACCCCCCTTTTTCTTTTTCTTTTTTACCATTGATGGTGGTACCAGGGCACAGTGGGTAGAACAGTTGTCTTACAGTTTGCTCCTTCTGGGTCCACCTCTGGGGCCTTTCTGTGTGCAGTTTGCATGTTCTCCTCATTTTTGTGTCTATTCTCTCCACGCACTTTGTCCATGTTGTGCATGTCCTCCCCGAGTCCAAAACATGGAATACAGGTGATTCATATACTATATTCAATCGCTCACACTGCAGGAAAAATGTGGCCCAGGTCTAAGCTTTTGCTCGTATGAGACTTTTTCATGGCATAGTGAACAGCAAAATCCACATGAAATCTGATCTTGTCCAGTACTGATTTGGGCCACTTCCATATATGGTCCTGTGGTTTGTGGTTGGATTTTTTTTGTCACAAAGCTGCGCTGATGGGAGTTGCTTTTCACACAAAAACATCACCATAAACACTTCCACTCTGAAGGAAAGTGTTCAGAATGACTTTGGTGGCTTCCATTTTGCTTCCGTACTGACAGCGTACTGCCTGAGAAGTCTTTGTTATTGTATTATAATATTCTATATCTGCTCTTCTTCAGCACAAACCCCCCGATTGGTTCAGCTCATTGGGCTATTTTTTTTTCTTCAACATTCACTTTTATTATGCATAAACTACCTGACAGTCACAATGGAAATCTTCTGATCTTATTGAGGACCGAAGGATTATTTTAATGATAGCAGGCCGTTCTTTATTTCTCTCCTATAATTGTAGCGTTCTGTCCTAAAAGCTTATATTAAAACCTCGCTCTCACCTTATCATTGAAATACTTGACACGGTCGTAAAAGTGTGTAATTTATATCCACATCAGACATTTTTCTTTCTTTCTTCGGTGTCTTGGTCAAACCCATAGAAAGCCCGGAACCTTCTGCTTTGTCTGCAGTCACAGCTGTCTGCTTATGGCGTTCTGCCGAAAAGTGCCTGGCCTGAGAAAAAGAGGTATTGGCTGGTTTTGTTGGAGGGCTGAAGGGACTGACATTTTAAGGGGTTATGAGCTTGTTCCTTGCCCCTCAGCAACCAGCTCTGTGTTTGTGTGCATACTGCATGTTGGCAGCTCGATTACAAAAGATCTGTTTTGTCTATTAGGTCAGATAGAAAGACTGTATTCATCCCGAATTGGGAATGTCTGAGAAATTAACAAGAAAAAAAAAGTAGCCACAAAAACAAAAGCCTAAAGAGTAAATTAAATAGTTGTAAATATAGTGACAGTGACCAAAGGGATGAAAACACCAGGCTGCCATGTTACAGACAGGAGTTATTCATTCAGGCAAACTAACATTGAACCAATGATGCAGTTAAAACCCCTTTATTGATCAGGGAATATGAAGTTCTCACAAAATATCAGAAACAAAGAAGGGAAGTGCTGACCGGACTCACAATGATGGATTGTGAGTCCTTTTTGTCGCATTCTTCTTCTTGACGCATGTTGGCAGTCGGCAACCAGCTCATCGTAGCATTATCGACACCTTATGAACGGGAGTATGGATCATCTGCGCTTGTCAGAAAGCTGTTTCCAATTTGATGAGTCGACGCATGTAAACACGGGGTCGGAAAAGATCACAGGTCATGTAAACAAGCGACCGACATTACAATTCAAAAAGGTTTAATTTGGATAGGAGAGAACTGTCCCATGTAAACCCACCTACTGACATCTTTTTTGCAACAAAGTATCACCTGTCACTTATTTCTTCACTTTAACATACTTTATTAGTATTCTGAACCCAATAACATGTTAGATTAAGATTAGGGATGACGTTGGCATGATCCTAGGATCCAACCTGTTGAAAGTCCTTTTCTCATTTCCGTCTGCATTTGGCTTCTGAATGAAAATTTGGGCACCATTGTGAACAAACATATTTTGTACCATTGTAAATGAACCCAGGGCATAGCATTCAACAATGGTGATATGGCTTGATTTGGATCTTATGTAAAGCCAACTAATTAGTAGAGCCTGGTAAACTACTTTTAGCATTCGGAATCATACAATTATAATCAATTGACGTATAATCCACAAAGATGAGATATATCACCCACCTACATATTGATGTTGATCTTTTTCCACGCTGTCACCCAAAACATATTACCTCTACTCAAATATATAATGATAATGAATGTATCCCCTGTCTGAGCATTTTGATTTTGATGCCCTGTCATTTGGACTGCTGTTGTGTAAAAGGTCCTATCTCACAAAGTTAAGTAAAGTGAAAGAAATGATTCAGAATCCAATTCAAAATATAATCAACATTTTGTTGGCTCAAAATCCATCTCAACACAACATTTAATCATCATCACAGTTTTTTAAGACAGGCAGATAGAAAAATAACACGTATGGGGTATGATCACATAACCTGCTCCATTCCTCATTTACGGCATTTAAAACAGAAGAAGCAAGTAAGGTGTGGCAGCATTTTACAGCCTGAGCTACTAAGAGAGGTTTTCCGATGTCCCTCAAGTGCAGTGCAAGTGCTCATACTGTCCACTGAAGCATTAATTGAGATTTACTTCAAATATTAATGCAATGATGCATTTAGTGCAAACGGACAATAACTCCCCACTCCATTCACATGATGGGCTGGCAGGGTGCAGCGCAGCAAGGAGATGCAAAGTGACATTATTGCTTCAAGCAGCATCTTTCTCCTGGCATGTGAGGGGCTGTTGCATAGAAGCCTGAAGTTTCAAGATGGATTGGGAGAAAGATGAAGTACTTGTGCAAGGGTTTGGGCACAGTTTGATTACATGCTCCCCAGAAGTTAAGACTTAATGGTAGCAAAAATCACTCTTTCTGCCTCGCAACAAGAAATGCTCAACTGATCAGTCCTGACGCTTTCTCACTATCGGATTTCCGCCCTCTTTCATGTAGAAGTGGGGTTCTTCATTTGGTTTAACAGTGTGTCAGGGTGCTTTCAGGTCACAGCTTTTAGGTGCTTTTAGGTTACGTGAATGCGCTGAGCAGCTCCTGAAGGCTATGGGGAATCCACATGAGTGGGTGATCAGGGATGACGGCTGGAAGGAAATACAGACATTCAAATGCTCTCAACATCCAGAAAGACTTAACTCGATGAGCTGGTGCCAAACAGAAAAAAGAAATTGCTTCTTAGGACGTCTCTATCTATCATATAGACGTGCACATGCATGTATGAACTTGCTACAACTATACACTAATGAGGCATATAACCCCTGACCGCAGGTACAAGCTTGCCGTTGTGGCTGCATGAGGAGGAGGTGGAGGAAAAGAGATTGGGGCTGGTTTTCTGATATAAATGCAGAAACAAGTACTGCTTCCAGTCTGCATTAAAATTCACTGATGAATCTGGTGCTCTCAAGGACTTTGAAATAGCGGAAGTGCTTAGTTTGTAGTTTTGTTAGACACTATAATATCCCATAACATTGGCACAGCTGTAGCTTAGTGGGTAGAGCGGTTGTCTCGCAATCGTAAGACAGCCGGTTCAAGTCCCAGTACCTTTACATGTCTTAGGGTCCTTGAGCAAGACTCTGAACCCAATATGGTGCCCGGACGTTGAAAGGGGTGCCCACTGCTCCCCCAGGGATGGGTCGAATACAAACAAATAATTTATGTTGTACCGTGTGTGACTGATTGTGATCAAAAAGTGATTGTGTTAAAAAAGGAGAAATTATGATAGTGATTATTATGATAATTATTATTATTACATGAAAGTGCCATGGCACATAAATGTGCTGTATTATGATGTACAAAAATAAATCATGTTGATTGCTGATACAAGACAGGGTGTTTTCACGATATGTTGCCCATGTTTATACATTATATAACTTCCTTAATGTCACATTACTTTCACTCACTGGGTTTTCTCTGTTTCTGCCCATATTTTTTTCTGAATTTCATAAGTAATAGCTCTGCAATAGTGGTATAAAAAAAATCTGATTTTAGTGTTTCCATCTCTTAACAGTCAGTGACGAAAAACAAGGCTTTTTTTCTGACCATAACTCATCAGGGGGCACTTTTCTGTGCACAGGCATGTGAATAAGTCCTGGATGAGTATGAATACCATCCTTTATTAGTTGTCTTCTGTATTTTGGCAGCACTTTGCGGAGGCACTTGTTCCATTGGCTTCTGAACACACTTTGTTTAGCGAATATGAAGTGGTTCATGTTTTTGCACACATACACTCCTGAGACAGGGATTATAGGATGGTTATCTATCAGCGTTGAATAGAGCAGTATGAGCCTGTTGGTGCCCAGCCCTGGCAACAGCAGCTCAGCTCATATGTTCACAGTCGGCCCTATGGATCCGGTCATCCAAGCCAGAATGTAAGATTTTATTCTCTGCAAGCATTGAAGAATCCAAACTACTCAGAAGGATTAGACTCTTTGAGCTTTGAGTAACGTCATTTATGTTTAACCAACAAGCCCTCGTCGTACGCTCTACACTTGCTAGACAGGTAGGTTGACCCTATTTGTTAATTGAGTTCAGGTTTTTGGTTTCAAAGGTAAATTTTACTCCGAGCCACCTACGTGGGGGAAAGCTGTTGACTGACCGCCACTGTAGATGGATTTAGAAAATGGAGGAATTTTGTTTTTCCATATGTTTAATATTGTGTTTTTCCTTCTTTTTTTTCCTTTTTTAAAAAAAAATCAAAATAAACTATGTTACTACTTGTGAGTAATCTGAGAGTAAACATAAACAAATGCCAATATTTAGTTTTCTTTATGGATAAAAAGGCTCTAAGATGATCATATTACAGTCACACCATGAGACAAAACAATCCATGAATTTGCTCGGAAATTATGTGATAACTGCTACATCAAATTTAATAGACATACCACAAAGCATATTATTCCACACAATTTTTGTGCGTTAGGACTACCAGGACTTTCCGTTTGGCAAAATTTAATAGTCTGTTTACCCTAAATGTGCCAAAAATGGGATTTTGACCCCAGATAGGGATTTTGGCTGCAAAATGACCACTGTGTCTCCTAGGAGGAGATCTATATTTAAAAAAAACTCCTAGAAACCCAACTTTATCAACGGGCCTTTATTTAGTATAATTCACTCTTTGCACGGTATGTTTTGTGTGTCAGACATCTTTTAAGTATTTTCTTATTTTTAACAAAGCACTTTTGGGACATATAGCATGTGAAGTTAAATTGTTTCATGTATACCAGATCAAATAATGTAATTTGTATCAGAGCATATGTAGAGATCGATTGAAAATGTGGAGGATTATTACAGAGTTGCGCGTCTGTCAGAAAGTCTCGTTGATTAGTCTCATGAAACAAATAGGCTCCAGAGATTGATGAAATAATGAAACTGTTGAATCTGTGAAGATTGGGCAATAATGAGGAGGTGGAAACTGCTCGTGATTGCAACATGGAAGAACTGGAGGTACATAGAGACTTGAACACAGAGCAGCAAAGACGATAGGCTGACAATGAAGGCGTTGGACAGATGTGACCAGCCGATGAGAACTGGTGTCTCAGTTGACAGCTGAAAGGGTGTGAGAGGTGTGAATGACAGGACAGGAAATCAGCTCTGGCCCAAGTGCACTACTGGATATTCTTCTTGACTAAACATTCATCAGAGTTTCATATAGTACATGATAATGTCTTGCAGTATGTTCTTGTAGTAGTGTAATCAAAGACATGTCACTTGGTGTAGTTAGCAATAATTATGAGAATTCAATCTCTTCTTAAAATTGTTCTAGATGAACAGGGTTGTTGCAGAAACATTCTGCAAGAGGAAGAGGTGCAGAGCTTTTGAAGGTTTGGAGTGAGAAAGACACGCTCTGAGGCTTCATGAGAGGGAAATTGATAGTGTATCTAGTTTTATTACTAACATTGAATCAATTTACGTTTAAAGTTTAATTTGAAAGAAAATCGGACCTACCAATCACAACAGTGTGACAGATAGTAATGTATTGTTTAAGTGCAAGATTCTGCACTTAAAAGTCAAAGTAATCGATCTCCAAAAGTTTGCTACAAACTAAAGAAAACAATTCACATTCAAAAATAAAGTCACAGTGGTAGCAAATCTAGAAGAACGAAGGCTGTGTGGATAAATTATTTCCTTAAAAAAATTGTGCAAAACTTCAAATATGACCTGTATAAGTCCTTAGAAAAACCAACACTACTAGTCTTACCCTGAAGAGAACTGAACTCACACTAGCTAACGTGACATAAAATGTAATATAACTCATATCCTATGCCATGTGTTTTGGCAAGCCAGGCACGGTTCTGGCTCACTACTGCCACCTCGGTGTCCTGTGCCAGGCTACTCCCTGGTGGACCCACGGATATTGTCCTGCAGGTAAAAAGATCATATGAGAATCTTGTTTTAAGTCAGCTGATATTGTATTTGAGCTTTAAGGAATCTTGAGTACATTACATTCGTGATGACGCATTAACCCAAAATTTATTTCAACGTCCTATAGACCTTAGTGCGAGGAAGAAGTCGATTGATTTTGGATTTTGGATAGTTACGATACTAAGCGCTAACTTCATCTCTGAAAGTTTTCTGGCCATCATTTCTCAACCGTTGGTCCTATTTTGTATGTATATATATATCATCAAATTTGACTCTAGTAGTTCATACTTTACTCACTAGAGGGATTATTTAATGAGAAAACTCAACATCTTTTCTCAACCGTTGGTCCGATTTAGTAGAAATTTGATGCATATGAAATGACTCAAGGAGATTTATCTTGTCTATATCATATTTTACTCTATAAGTTCATATTCAACCCACTATAGGGGGCTTTCTTTTTGAAAAACTTTTTTTTTCGGACATAACTTCACATTTAATTTGAGAAGTTCAGCCTGAGGGATTCAATCAGGGGAGTGTTTGCTTGAACCCTTGCTGTCAGGGATGAAAGCATAGGCCTAGTTATGCCATTGATTTCTAACTGATTATTGACTGATATGACTCCGATATTTTTATTCTATTATTTTATTCTTTTCATTTAAGTTTAATTTGGCAGTTTGGTAAGAGGTTCTCATTTACAGTCATTAGATTTACGTTTTTGAATATACATACATTTATAAAGCTCCTATAGGGACTTATTAATAGACTGCATTTCAAAAGAATAAGTCCATTATAAAAAGAGATGAGATGATTATGGTTATGAACATAAATTGATTTTCTGATTCTTGAGCATAAAATTCATAAATGTCAGTCCACTCCGTGCTCTCACAGAACTCACTCGCAGAATTTAATCATCTTAGCAAAAACATAAAGCACCTCTTAAGAGTCTAACTATAAATACTTCCGTTAACCTTGGTGTGCATGTATACGATCTACCGCCTGATCATTTTCCAGATACAGAGGAGACGTAGTGCTAAGAGTTTGTACATGATGTTTATCTCCCACCTGCTGTGTATTTGCCCTACATGTGGGCGATCGCTGTTCACTATGGAGACAGATATCTCAGCTATAACTCATCCTGTTACTCTGAGACGGCCATGTAGGAACATCACAGAAAGGCGGACCAATAGAAAGCTGTATAAATAACAAACAAGCTTTTGTCCATGAAATACACATACATGTATTATTTTTCATGTAAATATACTGCGATCAGCCATACCATTTTAACAACCTTCCTTATATAGTGTAGGTCCCGCTTTTGCCGCAAATGTTTAGCTCTGAGCACAATGGATCCAACAGCTCCCTTGGTGGCTCACTTAGAATTATTATGGTTTTGCTTTCATTTAAATTTTTATTATTTTTGATAAATATATGTTTTATTAGTTTCCCCACAAAAGATATATGTCTCAAAGTTTTTGTTTTTATTGTACATCTTTTGACAGGATTGCTCACGAAGCTTTGAACAGATTTTGTTGGAATTCTTTGGAAGTTGGTGTATGATCTGGGAAATAACCTGATTTTCTACAAAATTCTACAGAATGGCTACTAAGATGAAATGGTAGCTGAAACAGGGCTGATTCAATTTGTGGGTAGAAACCAAAAAAAATTACCATTATTGAGAACTTCTCAAATAGAGGTGCACCGATCGATCGGCACCGGAAACTTATTTTGATATGACCTGCTAAGCAGCCTCAGTATGAGCAACCATGTCTACAAACATCTGACCAGCTTGAAAATCTTTCACTGTGAATGGAGAAAGCACAAAGCTCACAATTTATAACACTTGTAAGGCCAAAAAAGCTGTGGAGGAACAACCACGAAAACGTTTGGGACAAAGAACTTAATCAGACACTTCAAAATGTATCGTCCCGAGGAACATACCAAGTTTCAAGAAGCTTACGTTGAAAGAGCAACTGAAGCTAGTGAGAGTGCAGAGCAAGCGACAGGGCCGCTGGATTTATGTATGCTGTCAGTTATGGTTTTAAAAATTTCAAGAAAAACATTTTGGAAAAGATTGGAGAGCAAGAACCTCTGCCAAGACACAACAATACCCGAGGTAGACATTATTGTCATCCGAATAATTTAGATTGCTTTGTTCAATAAAAATTCATGCAGATTTGGCCATTCATATACGAGTTATGGCCAGCCTCTAAATCTACTAAAAACTCCAAAAAAACTCTCCCAGCATCTCTCTGCAACCGTTCGTCGTGATTCCATATTGAAGCGGCGGTTTTTCATAATCAAGGAGTCACATTATTAGGGTCCAGCTTTAATGGCACTGTTGCTATTAGGTGCAATGATAAAATGGGGTAAATAATCTGCTATTTTGTCAATGGTTTAAACTCCTAGTTGTATATCTGATATCAATGGCTACAGTTTGATGTTCTTTGATTTCAGTCTGTGTAACTGCAGGGTCTGTTGTCCACATGCTGAGTGCACAGTGGCGGAGAATTCAGTTAACCGTCCAGTTGATGGTTAAGAAAAAAATAAATTCAATTTGTCTTTCATTGTCTACAATGGGCTGCTCTAGATATGGAGGTTCTGCAGGAAGAGTTCTCCAGGTTGCTGGACCAAAGGAGGAAAACTATGCTGCATTTGATTGCTACTGTGAGTTTAAGGACAATACACAACTTGGCTGTATTCTATTACACCTGCATCTGTTCCTTTATAGAGAAATTAAACGATTATAAGAGAGCAAGATCGTCTGAGTCAGGAAGCAGCAGCTGCTTGCAAGGCCACACGTTTTCATTTAGACCACAATCAAAGATGCAACGTGCAGTGAACATTGTCTGTTCATCTGTGACCCAAATATATCAGCATACACACGCATTCAAATCTGCTAATCACATGGTGTGGGAACATGCAGAGTGTTCCCTCTTAATACTGCTAAATGTTTAACATTTGTAATTTACTTTCACAGCATATTTAAATATGTTATTCTGTACTAATTTAGTACTATAGTATTACAGTACTGTGGGATTTATTATTATAATGCATTTGCTCTTTAAAAATATGGGGGACAAAAATAAAAAATGTTGTATTAAGTAGAGTGAAATACAATTTATAAAATATAATATTATTTGAAATACTCAAGTAAAGTAATTATAAGTAATTATTATAGAGAATAAGAGCCCAGATTGTATTCCCTTCTTCTCCAGCTGTGTGGACATTACAATAATAAAAAGGTAATTTTATCATTTGTCGAGTAAATTCCAGTTATTAAGTACCAAATCAAAGCAAAGGTCGAGGCCATATTCTTTAATTATCCCCCCGCCACCAGTTAAGGGGGAGGGTGAGTATTTGAATGTTTTTTCTTCCATCACGTTCATCCTGTTGATTACATTTCTTTAGAGCAGATCTTAATATTTTTCAACAAAACTTTCTAAACACAAAAACCATCTACTGCCAATTTTTTTCTTTTAATGTTTTTTTTTTTTGCAACCCAAATAACTTTTTCCATGTGTCTTTCTTTTATAACATTTAAACCAGGTGGGTTGGGTACACATGATGCGTATTTAATGCATAGGTTTGTTAACAGTTAACCTTTTTTACACAGAGATGCATTTAGCTCAGCTGTGTTCTTTCTTTGTAGCATGTTGTTCTTTTGCAAGTGAATGAGATGTTACTCATTTCACACCAGCGTTCGCGTTTACAGTGTGACGTATTCCCTAAACTCATGTGACTTTGTGAACAACAAATTAACATGGGAAAGACCATGATTAAATGGAGGGAGAGTAGCTTTTGGACCTCGTGCTTCGTGCCGCGTCCTCTCAGCACATTCAAACACCAAGAAACCACCAGGGTGGAACAAAGATTTACTGAGACAAAAATAACTTTATCACAGGAAATGGAAAGTCTGTGTCAGAGGAGTCATACAGCAGTTATTTTTTACAATGAAGCTCTAGCAGAAGTTCCGTTTGGAAGACTATCCTGTTGCACACTCCAGCCACAGTCATCCCTCACAACAATTCATACCTATTCATCAGCAGTCTCAGCAGAGTCATCATCCACTACCACCAGTATCCAGAGTCCAATATACCTGCTGTTGCTCAGGACAGATATCCTTTGTTCACAATCCACCTGAAGAGTTAGAGCATGAAAGACTTCCTAACAGACTAATTATCACACATCATCTGTTGTAATAAACAATTTTACTTTTCTACTTTACTTCATGCTTTGTCCCCTCTGATTGAAATGCTTCTCCAACAAGGAACTCAGTTTAGATTTGCTACCTTTAAATATTGTCCACTCCATTTACATCTAAGTCAAAATTCTTAAAGGTCAGTTACATTGTACACATTTTTTGGACTAAAGAGGGGATGTATGTGTTCTAAAGAGCATCTCTCTGTCAAAACCTCATGAGATACGAACAAAAGTAGATGAATGGTAATTCTCGATAAAAAACATTAACTTTCTTTCTCACTGCCAGTTTAGCAGAGGTAGTAACAGTTTTTGTAACGTTCATATTGAACAGGGTTGAGTAAGACAGGCAGAGTAGCCCGCCTTAAACAGGGTGTTAAAGCATCCTCTTTTCCTAATAACTGCTACCCAGACTAGCTCTTTATTCTACTCCACCTTTTTTTAAAGCAAATAATCTCTTTTATTGTAGGAATGTTATTCAAGGGGCCTTGGATGATTGTACTTGTATTCCATGTTGGCCAAGCAGCATTGGTTGAAGTAGAGATAGTACCTGTCTGTGACTTTCTCATTCGAACTCTCAATAAGTCATGGTTCAGGTTTTTTGAATACCACAATTTAACAAATTCGCTGTCAATTCAAGGGAGAAATTGCTCTGAGGTCAAAATCAACCCATAATGCTATGATTAAAGTTGCTGTCATTGATTTGGGGGATACTCTGAGGACAAATATGAAGGTTCTCGCTTGCTCATATGAGTTATGTATGAAGCTGAAGTTTACATTTCATTCACACTTTCTTGTTTTGTTGCTTAAAAGTTGGAAAAGCATGTTGGGGTAGCCAGAACCATGGCAGAATCATTTTCTCCATGTGTGCTCGCCTCCATGTGCCACATAAATGACATATCTGCCTGCTGAATCATGCAGGGCTGACCTCCTCTGCATCAGCATGTTTGCATCTCGTTATGTAAAGTCAAACATCATGGGGCTGGCGCTGCACTTTCTTTCCTACGTCGGTGTTTAGGAGACACACACACCTGCATCTTAATTTCCCGCACAGAAAATGCAATGACGTCAGAAGACCTTCAGAAGGTGGGCTCTGTTTCAGGTACAAACTTCAGGCAGTTTGGACTCTGTTTATGGAAAATGTGTACGAGCATCTAAGAAGAAATGAAGTTGCCTTAGAGAGATCAGTCCTCAGGCATTTGATGTGATGTTATTAGAGCATTGGTCTTTTTTTTTTAGTTTCTAAATGAGGTATGATGATTTACATATATGAACCGATGAGGCGTGACAGCCGTGTCAGTTTGGCGTTGTGTGGTGATCAGAACAGAGCACCAAAGCTTTGTGTTTCAAGATTATCACTTTCAGTATTTGTGTGTGTTTTCAGGATTCCATCCATCCCTGGTGTCTTCCTCTCCTCTGAAGTCATGGACTAGAGCTGCGTCTGATCCTGACAGTCGTCACATGGCTTCTCAACAACCGTCAGCAAAAATACAGAAAGTAGGTGTGATTATTTACACATGAGTCTCAATCAACATTTTAATAACTTTAAAATGAGGTGCTCCTTATTTTCACAATCATCAGTAGATCCTACCGAAACACCAAAACCAACAAGGAACTGATCCAAATCATCAAGTATTGCCTGTGTCGACAGATATTGATCCATCAGCCACTGATCTTAAATTGACCATTAGAAATGAATGCATGATTAACTATGCTGCTCTTGTGATGGAAGAGACACCAGTTTATCCTCAAACAGTCCAAAGGTACTGAACACTGGCCTGCTGAGCGATCAGGGCTTTGGTATTTATTGAACGGTCTACTCATGCACATCAGAACAGCCCAGGGCCTTGAAATGTTTAAATCTTTGTTGAAACGCATTTTTTTTCTCCCATTTGAGTTGAGCTTTGACACCTCTATTTAATCTGCACATTTTAGATGTTTATTTTCATGCTTATTTTCTTTTCTTTTATCCTTTTATCTTGCTTGATTTTAACTGATTATCTGAGAAAGGTGTCGCATCGATATGCATTTTACCTCGAAGAAGAACGTATGCGATAAGGTACAACTCAAAGGCAAAGAAGACCTACAAGTAAACTCAATCATGGGCAAATGTAAGTTCAAGGACAGGCGGTTGAAGAACGACAAATATTGTGGCTGGCTGAAAGTACCCAAGGATTCAAATGCAGCCGGATGTGAATTTGTCACACTCGGACATATTTTAAAAGCAAATTTTATTTTTGCATTTATTTGATTGTCATTTGATTTTGTGTATATGATCTGATGGAACAGGTTTAGTAGTAGTCAAGCCTAGGATTTTGTAGTTCAGCTGCAACCGGGCATTAATGCAGTTTAGTAGTCTTTTTTGATGTATTGTAGTTTTTAAGAGAGCAAATATTTTTTCACATAGATTACATTTTTGGTTCAATGAACCTATCTTCCTTTAAAAGTTGTATTTTGTTTTTGTTTTATGTTTTTTAAAATTTGTGTTAGGATCTGACCCAGGTTTGGATGAGATACACATGACAATTAAATCAGGAGGGGGTCACAAACCTTTTCACAGAATTGGAAATGTAGAAAAATTACTTAATTGAAAGGTGAATGTTGCCCCTAAAGGGAACTAAAAGTATCTGTAAGATGGAAAAAACTTGAGCGAGGTTTAAGGTTACCTGTATGTAAGTGGGGTACCTGTGTGGGTGTACCTAACCACTTTTCCTGGTGCCTTAAATAATACACCAGATAAGTACACCGAAGATTTATCGATCCAGTACAGACAGTAGTCCTATACAAATGTAGGCTACGCTTTACTTCTGGTTGAGTGACTCGGGATGAAAACTTAATTTCCCAGTAGTCTCATGGTGTCTTCTTGACCATTCGATCAAATAAAATATATAGTTCTGAGATATAAACATTGTTCTCATTGGATTTGTTGAAAATGAGATAATAGACAACCTTTCAAGCTCACTGTGCTGTTATAATGTCTTTTCTATCAAAGCCTCGCCCATTATGTGTGTTTCAAATATGCAAATCAACATTATATTAAACAGGAAGATGAAGGGTTCCGATAGCCCACATGGTTTTTATGTCATGTAGAATGACATACATTTGGTGTTTCTGAGTCGTAATGAAGTCCCACAGGGAAAGCGATCTGAATGGGGCTGCTCTAAAGGGAGAATATGAGGTCACTACTTATATTAGTCATAGATTCAGGCTTGTCGCTCCTCGTTGCTAAACTCAACAACTTTTGTCCTCCAAAACTTTATTCTAATTCTCTGCTGATTGGCAGCCTATTATTCTGTACTGGCTTAAATGTCTGTCCAACGAGAGTATAATAATGTGTGCATTTGTAGTCTCTTTGGTCATAAGAATGACATTGCTCACCTTGTTACAATTTTAGCTGTCAGTCGGTTGGATATATTGGGCAGCAAGTGAACATTTTGAATCTCAAGGTTGATGTTTTGGAAGCAGGAAAAAATGGGAAGCATTGTAGTTACTTTGAAAAGGGTTAAATTGTGATCACTCAATGTCTGGTTCAGATTATGTAATAAACTGTAAGTTGTTTTGGGAGGTTTGTACCTGCTTAGAATGATCTAAGAAAGCCCAAAAGGGTTATGAGCGACCAACGCTCATAACGAACTAAGAATGCCTACTGTAGCATAAACTTCTGAAATAGTTAATGCTGACTCAACGGACAGAACGGTGTCAGAAGACACTGTCATTCACAGAACCCACAATATGAGGCAAATGGTTTTAATGTTATGGCTCATCAATGTTTGCTCTGAATTACTTTCAAACCTGTGTTTGATTCCTTAGGAATCCTGTAATTGAAATGAGAAAAACTTGGCTTTATAAAGCCAAATATTTAGGCGATGTCTCAAAAAAGCAGCATCAGTGAAAGCAATCAACCAAAATATTATGATCTCCCTCTGCTTCATGAACTTTTGGCAACTCTTGCTGACCACCCAGTGTCTCCTGTAGCTAACATATCCTTAGAGTACAACAATGATATGAGTAAGCAAATGTGGGTCAGCTAAACTACAGCAGAATTGCAGTTTTGAACCGTTAATAGTAATGTGATGAAGACTATCGTTGATGGTTGATGGAGCATGAAACATTATTTTTTATGATGTCAACAATCATTCACAGCTCAGGTTATTTTTTTTGTCAAGAGGTGTTATAAGGCACTCTAAAGTCTACCTTTCAGAATATTTAACCACATTAATGTAATTCTGTCAGAGTAATCCACTAATAATCCTCAGCCTCAGACACATAAAATATATCATACCCAAATACCAGTGCTTTGGTGTTGGCTCTATTACGTATCTACTGGCTCATAAGACTATGCCGGACCCTGAAGGACAGGCATGTCCTTTGGCAAGACATGGACACTTTGACAGAGTTCCCAGCATGCTGTCTCACTCTTTTTTGATCAGAGCTGCAGACCTGAGCAGCCACCAAACCTCCAGTCTTCACACAGAGGGCTTGATTTCAGAGCTGCGATCCTGTGGGTGTACGTTTCTTCACCGACAGACCACCGTTCATCTAACACCCACACAGCCTCAAGTGGAATGAAAGCTATGCATGCATACTCAGTCTTTCCATTGGCTGAGGTAGTGCATCTTTTTGTTTATGACCTAACAAGGCGATATGTCTTGATCATTTAGAGCCCAAGTGTTAAAGCTGTGAGGTGCAGCTTGGATCTTATGAAATAAGCTTCCAGTGAATCACCCGGCTCCAGAAGCAGTCGCCAAGCGTCCTTACGTAGAGTCTAGCTCTGAGTGCTGATGCTGGATCATACGCAGACACCCCTGGCTGAAGTCTGGTGACAGGAAGAGGGTTAGTACTGTTATGATCACGGGCAGTCGGCCAAAGGCTTTGGAGATAGGCAGGTGCATCCTGGATACGACCTCTGGCCACGTTGTTGATATTACATCTGTGCTACTGGATATTATGTTATGACTGGGAGCCAGAGTTGGGAGGGGCATTGGAAGTGGGATGCTATTCACATTGATATAAACTATCAGCTCTTTTAGGCATTACACATCAGTACCAGCAGGTTGAGTCTACTCGCGGGGATTGAAATAAGAGAAACGGGGCCAGACAGTTTGTGTTTTCTCATATGGGTTAGTGAGCAATGAGTTTTAAACTTCTATGGATTAGGTGGTGTGATAAAGGCCTCCCCTTTGTCTCATTGCTGTTTCCAGATGAGTACGTGAAGACTGGCGTCCACCAAGGCCACCGCTGCACCGTGGGCAGCGCACACACATGATCACATGACTCTGGACATGGACGCGGTCCTGTCAGACTTTGTTCGGTCCACAGGGGCAGAACCGGGTCTGGCAAGAGACCTGCTGGAAGGTAAGAGACCAACACTGTCAACCATTTCTGTCGTTGATCAGCTGCTCCTTGTTGTGTAGGCCGGCAGAGAGCTGGAAACTGCATAAGAGGGAAGGAAATTAGGAGAAAAGAAACAAATGTGGGGTGTAGTGGAGCTACAGTGAACTAGCGTTCTGATTTAGAGGCCAGTGTGACGGTTTTACGAGTACCTCCCCCTGAGAGAGCTCTGTGCCCATTCATTGCAGCCCATTGTGGAGCAGAATACCTCTGGAACATGAATAGCTCCCACACTTGGTGAATAATAACCAAAACAGAAGATTAAACCTGCAGAAAGATGTTTAGTGGTAATTTACAGAGATATTTAGAGCCCATTAAAGTTATTCCAACTTATCCAGAATCATTTGAACTGCATTATAAAGATGGATATCTCTAAATACAGATGGATTTTCTTCTTCTTCAGGAGTAAAACATGCCTCACATTAATCAAACTTACATTTGCGTGGATGAAATGCTTGTAGAATGTGTGTAGGACATGTGTGTCCTGTGAATCTCTTTGAAAGAGCAGAGTGTCTGTCTCTGTTTCCCCCTCAGTCACATCTTCTGGTTCTGTTTTTGCACCAACCCACAGGGGCTTACTATTGACAGTGGCAGGCATCAAACAAGACATTGCACTCAAAGACAGACAACGGTTGGCATGCCCTATTTCAGAATTATGTCTGCTGTAAGCTTAGCTTCCCAGAGACTGTCAGCCAGAGTGTTTGACCCTCTAGTCTGAGTCAGGATGGCATGAGGAGCAAGCAAAGGCAAATAGAACAGTGTCACATGCTGCCCCCTAGAGACTGGTGTGGGTACGGGCGAATGTGCCTAACCTTTGTGGTGAATTTCATTTGAGAGCCATGATAAACTCTTGTATGAATGTTTTTTTTAATTTGACAGGAAATTAGTATAAGTTAATAACTGTCTTTTTGTGACGGATGAGTTTGTTTCATGAAGAAACCTGGTAGCTCTACCTCTACTCTCTCTACTGAAAGCCGTCCTAGTAATGACTTCAAAGTCCTTTAATGAGGGCAAAATGGCTCAGTGAAAATGTTTTTATAGCAGATGTGAATAATGCATGTTCATACTGCAGATGGACTTATCAGTCTTCCTGTCGCTGACAGCAGCCATTACAGCCGGACAAGCTGAAACAATGCCACAGTAATTGTAGGCTAATGTAAAAGCATTTAAAGACCATGTATTAGTTGCTGAGTGGCTTTTATGCTGGATCTTAAATTGTATTCCTGGATTTGTGCAGCGCAATCTGTTGAGATCCATAAAGTGGAATCCGTTTTGCATCGATTGGCGTGAGAGAAGGCGATTAATGGGCCGGGTTTCATGTTCAGGATGTAGAAAATCATCCTGTCTTGAAACCGGGAGTAGAGAGGATAACTTCCTCCTGGTCTCTTACATACAGTGAGTCCATTAAAGAATACTGACTCACACAGATTAGCATTTTCATGCTCCCCCCTTCAGGAACAAAGTGAGGACGGTGATATAGGAATAGGATGTGTTCATGTTTATATACTCTGTTGCCATGGTTATGAGTTGAATTAAGAATCATTCAGTGAGTGGGATTTATGTGAGATGTAAATCTCCCTTAAAAAACTGGTCAGTATTTTCTGATGAATCTCCATGTCTGCCGTGTAATTAACTGGATATGGATATATTTTAGCTTATTGTTTCAAAAATCAAAAAATACAATAATCCAGTGAATTGATTTTAGAAATTACTTTGGCCAGGGAATCTGTTTCGTTTGTTTTTTTAGTTTTTCTGCATACTCCATGCAGATCTTCTGATACTGAAGATATTTGTTTACTGTAAACTGCTTTGAAAAGCGTCCTGTTTCACCTGAAAAACAACATTTTGATGGTGGGAACATCACATACTGAAAACTTCCGCAATTTGGGGATATCTTAAATTTAAAATTTGAAACACTCCTTGTTGATGTGCAAACAACCAGACCTTTGTGACCTTCAGGTAAAAACTGGGACCTCAGTGCTGCTCTAAATGATTACGAGGAGCTCAGGCAGGTCCACACTGCCAACCTGCCGCAGGTCTTCAACGAGGGCCGCTACTACAAGCAGCCAGAGACACGTGACACACCCACCCATGTCAGCAAGATCGACAGGCCGTGTGGACAGAAGCAGGAGGACAATGCGCAAGGTACACGGCCACCTCAGCTCCGTATTATCGCCTCTTTCTTGACTATTCTTCCCACTCAACTGTTCAATCCTACCTCTTCAACCCTCCAGAGAAACGTCTGACCCGTGGGATCTCCCATGCCAGCTCTGCTATTGTCTCCCTGGCGAGGCTACAGGTGGCCAGTGAGTGTACCAACGAGCAGTTTCCTCTTGAAATGCCCATCTATACATTCCAGCTACCGGACCTCAGCGTATACAGCGAGGACTTCAGGAGTTTCATAGAGAGAGACCTGATAGAGCAGTCCACCATGATGGCTCTGGAGCAGGCTGGTGAGTTTGCAGGATATATAATAATAAATATTGACAAAAGTAGTTCTACTCCTAGAATGAGATGTTTAACAGAATCCTATGCATTTCTTTTTGTGATCGGACTGAAATTCAGCACAAATGTAGACACAGCTGTAGAAGCATCCAGAACCATGATGGCAGAAGGCCGCTAATTCATAGCATTCAGGATCTCATAGGATTCACCTCCCTGCTGGAACTTTTAGCCATCTAACACAGAGAAACTAGTTAGTGAAGTTTCAAATCTTCGACCGCAAAGATAGTAAACCTTCACTCATCTAATACGCCTCAGAATCTGGGAACAGTCACCGGAGATGAATATTGAGACACTAAAACATATGAACCTTCATATTTATGTATTTCATAAACACATAAATATCTTATAGTGTTATGAATACATTTTTAACAGGTAGAATCTTATCTTGAGTGATTCATGAAGGATTTATTGTTGAATAGAATGAGAAATTTAATCTAAATACTATCCATCATGAACTATGGGATAAAGCTGAGACAGTCCTAAATAAAGACAAGGTGAAATAAAGTGTAACCGGCATTTGGATCATTCTCAGATTTAAAACACAGTGGACTCAAACAGAAGTTCCAGAAAATGAACCCTTAACGTCTGAGGTGTAAAAAAGTAAAGCCTCACAGAGGCATATCTGCATTGTGAGCACATCTGCATGGAATGGTAAATCATTCAGCGCTCCCTCTGTGTTTACTGTTGTTAAATAAATGATGCAGTCAGATCAACCCAGGCTCAGAGCGGCGGGGAGGCCCGCAGTGAACCGGCGTGCTGAGCCCAGGGCTGTGAGGCAGTCATCGTTCCCTCAGGGACTCAGACATAACGGTGATGGAGCAAAACCTGTAGCTACTGTAAAACTCAAAAACTCATGCTGAAAAAGAAGTGATTCAGAGATATCTTTAGTGGATTGATGGGGATTTCTTATTATTCTTTCAAAGCAATAGAGGACTGTGTTAGAAATATATTTCTTTGATTGCCTGTAAAGCCAAGTCCGTGTTTGCGCTATGCTTTACTAATAGCTTTGTCTTTATTAATCTTTTTTTCTGTTCAATTTGGGTAAATTTATAGAACCATGATGTTAGTTGTGTTAGTAAAACATGTGTGCTTTCTCTCTCGTGTGTGTTCATAATTAATTGTCTCATTATATCTTCATATCTTACATACATGCATGCAGGTCGTCTGAACTGGTGGTCCACAATGTGCACCAGCTGCAAGAAGCTGCTTCCTCTGGCCACCACAGGGGACGGGAACTGCCTCCTACACGCTGCCTCTTTGGGTGAGCTGTTCCTGCACACTACAATATATTTAACATAGAGTAAGACCGTAACATCCATCAGGATTTCATGGTGTGGAACAACTGTGTGAGTCTTTGTCCCAGCTTTCTAAAAACACCGTTGGTGGTGTGTCACAGCTGGTGAGTCCAGAGGAGGGTATAGGAAAGGAGAAGTGAGAGAACGAAGGAGGCAGGGCAGGAAGGGAGGGACTAGGAGCAGGAGGTTGAATTATGCTTTTCAGGAAACGGTCAGCTGCATGTTTCCGGGGAATAATAGCAAGTTCAGGTTCCTGCTGAAAGAGACTATTGACTCCTTGGTGTGAGGAGTGACTGATGGAGCAGCTGTTTGGGTCAGATACAGCAGAGCTACTAATTTGATCTACAGTCACATTAGACAAGTGTTGCCTTCTGATGAGCAATGAAGGAACGTTTTCACAAAGTTAAAGAGCTGAGGTCATCTCAGAATCATTTTACCCATGCTGCTGAGAAATCCAACCTCTTACTTATATGTTGTTGTTGTTTACCCCAAATCTTAACCTGCATTTAAGGGGTTGTGTGTCTGTGTTGATCAGGGATGTGGGGCTTTCATGACAGAGACCTAATGCTGAGGAAATCCTTGTACACTATGATGAAGAACGGAGCAGAGAGAGACGCCCTGAAGAGGAGGTGGAGGTGGCAGCAAACCCAACAGAACAAGGAGGTTGGGAGAGTCTTAGCACGCCGCGCCTGCTAAGTAGATCACGTCATCTGTCACCAAACAGTTTTTCTATCATGCTAAATGTGCAGTAATAGCAATGCTGCTAATACTGTCAAATCCTCTGCATTTCCTCTTCCTTTTTTTGGTGATCAGGGATTAAAGTATTTCCCATCTACTAGAAAAATAGTGTTATCATAGATAGCTCTAACAAAGCAGTCCAGATGTTCCATTTACAAATAATGCCTGCGGTGGCGTGTTGACCCCGTCATGACAGATTCACCCCATTTAAAAGTAGGGTTCTAGTCACCTTTTTTGCATTCTGTGCACTTCTCTAATTACTTGTGTTTCTTTTAACTGCAAATAATATTGCAAAAAGCTCAAATGTGACTACATAATGCTTCAGGAAATCTAGATGAAAATAGCGAAGATGAATAATAACAGGGTTTGTGTGGGTTGAGCATCACCTAGTGCTTATTAAAGTTCCCATTTGTGTGTGTGCGTGTGCGTGTGTGTGTGACTGTGCAGTCAGGGCTGGTGTACACCGAGGATGAGTGGGAGAGAGAGTGGAACGAGCTGCTGAAGTTGGCCTCCAGCGAGCCTCGCACTCACCTCAGCAAAAATGGCAACACCAGCGGAGGGTAAGCTTTTCAGGCCCCATTTTTTTAGACTCCAAAAATGCTTGAGATCCTGCTTACTCTCAATACACAAACACATTGCTTTCCTTTACAAGAATCTAGCAAAGTCTACTCAGCAATCAACGTGTCTGATGGGGAGAGCAAAGCAGCAGTTGCGAGTTGTGTCCCACATTACACTTGAAAGCTTTCCTGCTGTGTTTTAATGTCTCCAGTGTTGAAATCCTGGAAGAGGACCACAATTATAACAGAAATTACCTTTTCAAGTTGTGATTGATTTGTCAATGAAAAACATTCATCACTGTTCCAACTCTGACTATCGCTGGTTCTTTCATTTAATATTGTTGATGCTCTGATTTGAGATTTTGCCATCTACTGGCTGTCGTCAGTATAAATCATTCTTCAGCCCGCTCTGAGCTGTGAGTTGCTTATTGCTGCAGCGGGTGACGAGATTTGTGGAGCCCCATTGCAATAACAAATCTAAGTAGGGGTTTATCTCAGCCTCCAACTGCAGATAGGAAAAATAACTCTGGCTTCCTCTCTATGTGCACAAAAACCGTATGATCTGCCTCTTGTTTTCCATTCTCACTGAAATAAACAAATACTGTTTGGCAGATGAAGTTGAAAAACCAACAGTGGTGGACAGACTCATTAAGGTGAGACGTCGGTTGACATGCCATTTAATCAATGGTGAGCCGTGGATTTTCCACCTGGGCCTTCAGTTACACTACCCTCAAATAACTTCCCTCGAAAATCTGAATTCGACTCAGTAGATTTTTTCACCCCTAGATAGCAGTGGAGCAATCGGATCGGATAAGATGAAGCAGTCATAGTGTCAATTAAGAGGTTTGTTAAATATGAAAATATAATTTTCTGAAATATCTAGGCCAGCACAGAAGGCCATTTAAGCAGGTTGTGTGTATTATCTTAATACATGACTTCCCTGCTCACCCATCCTAGTCTTCACAGTGGTAGGCTTAAAATAACCCTCTAAAGAACATCTTTTACTCCTTGAGTCTGGTTGTTTTGGCTTCTTGTTGAGTTTGACTCTAATAAAGTAATCAGAGGTTTGATGGTCCCAGAGTGAGATGAGCCCTTGAATAGGATGCGTGGGACTCACATATGAAGAGTCTCTTTATTAGAGTGAATTTGCCTGTGTGTTCTTTTCTGTGGCTGTCAACTTAATTGTTGCGCGTCCTCGGGTTCTCTGTTGGTTGCATGTTTGAGAACACGGCATCCTTACACCCTCCTCGCTCTCGCTCCTGCCTCAAATGCCTATAAATAGATGGATATTTGAAAATAGTTTTTCTTGTCTGTTAAAGGTAGAGCTACAGGGCAAAATTGATCAAAGTGGATCAGATTAGATTATGATTAGCAGGAGCATTTCCTATTTTGGTGGCTTTTCATGTAGCTCTGAATCAGTTCAGGAAATTGTCATCGTATCTCATGATTCCAGGATATCGTATGTTATTTTTTTGTTTTGTTTTTTTTGCAGGGTGGATAACTCCGAGGATCCGGTCTATGAGAGTCTTGAAGAGTTCCATGTGTTTGTGCTGGCCCATGTGTTACGCAGACCGATCGTAGTGGTGGCGGACACCATGCTCAGAGACTCAGGAGGAGAAGGTAGATTTACTGCATCTTGCCTCGACCCTCATCATTGCAGAAGGATGACTAAAGGACTGGCTTGACACAGGTTATGGTGTTCTATTTGAATGACAGCGTTTGCACCCATCCCATTCGGAGGGCTCTATCTGCCGTTGGAGGTGCCTCCCAGCCGCTGTCACTGCTCCCCTCTGGTCTTGGCCTACGATCAGGCTCACTTCTCTGCATTGGTGTCCATGGAGCAAAGAGACCAGCAACGAGAGCAGGGTAAGCGCTCTCTGCAAAAAACACTGAGGAAGACCTTGATGACAACTGGAGGTGGAGATACAGTATAAAGATATTCTTGTTGCAATAATGTGCATTTGTAAATAATAACATAATAATTAATTCTGCAGTGCAGTTCTTCAGTGACAGTAATAAAACAAACATTGTTGATATGCTTACGGCACTATACTGCAGCTAATTCTATCACTCCACCTACACCTCTGGCAAACCACAGATGACATACTTGAAAACTCTGTACCACTTTACAATAAGACTGCCATTATAAACAGTTTATGAATGGTTATAACAAGTTTATTTAGGTAATGAACACTTAATAAATCATTACTAAGCTGCTACAACTCATCAGACTAAAAAGCGACAGTGACCTATTTTTTGCCAAATAGTGAACTGTATTGATTGTGGAAACTTGTGGTTGTTTGTAATAATTCATAAATGATTTTATAAAGGGTTTACAACCTTATTAATAACCTCGTAGATAAATAAATCGTAAACTTCATAATAAGAATACTCTTTTTGTAAAGTGGTACCACAAACTCTAATTTATTTGGTAGTGGCTTTTCAAGCATTGTGTGAGTCCAGGGTAGCTTTGGTACACAATCATCCATAACATTATAACCACTGACAGAAAAACTGAATAACATTGACAATCTTGCTGTAGTGGAACCTGTCAGTAGGTGGAATATATTAGGCTGCAATTGAACATTAAGTCCTGAGAGTAGATGTGTGTTGGACGCCAGAAAAATGGGACAGTTTAAACATATAAGGAACTTTGGAAAGGCCTTCATTCGGAAGGAAAAAAACATCTCTACAGCTGCAGGTTTTTGTTCGGTGCTCCTGGTCTACAGTGGTCTGTACCTCCCAAAAGCAGCCTAAGGAAGGATATTTGGTGAGCTAGCAACAGGGTCATGAGCACCCAAGGCTCATTGATGTGTATGTGTAGCTAAAGCAAGCCCATGTTAGCTGATCCCACCGAAGAGCTGCTGTAGTACAGATACCTGTAAATCTTAATGCTGGTTCTGATAGAAACGTTATGAACACACAGTGCATCACAGATCTGTTCTGTCAGAAAAATTACTGTGAGACTGTGTTATGTCTGAAAAATTAATTCTTCGATCATTTATCTACCGCACAATAATTACACGTCCACCAATTGCACTACTACACAACTGCACTGGACCATTTTACTTTCTATCAGTTTTTTATTCCTAGAGTTTGGACTTTTGTCATATTTATACGTTATTTATCCCTGTTTAATTTATGTCTATTTATGTATGTTACACTAAATCTCTATTTTTTTTATCCTCACTTTACAACATTGAAACTGCTGTAACACGCACATTTCCCTGTGGGGATTAAGTTCTTTCTATTCTATTTTCTACTATTCTTAAAAGGGGCACTGCACAATATTAGGCCGGTGGTGTTAAAGAAAAGAAACTCTAGGTATAAGTTAGGTAATAGTTATGCAGCTCTTGCTTTTAAGTGGGTTGATTGAAAGAGTGAGGCCGAGTGGTCCTGCTGAAGGTGAATAATGTATGAGACGGCCGTCTAATTAACTGTGATACATTATTAAAACGGTCCAGTTGACAGCAGGAGCCGGGGTGTGACCAAGGTGGAGTGAAAGTTGACAGCAGGTCCATGTGTATGTCTAGCCCCTTTATTATTCTAATGTACTGTGTGTGTCTGTTTGGGTGTGTACCTCTTTCATAGGACTCTGAGACACGGGGCTTCTTATCGTTGAATGATGGTTGTGGACTGAATATGTTGTTTTTGTCCCGTTTGGCCCTTTCATATTCCAGAGTTCCCAGTCCGGTTACATTGCTCATTCTCAAATTGAGATTAATCCTCATGGATTTCCTTTAAATGACAAATTGAGAGGATGTCCTTGACAACGAGTCTGTGTAGTCACAGCAGTCTCATGTAGTTGACTCAGTGGGTGGAACCCACTTGTCATTTGTGTGGGTAGCTTTTTCTCACTCTTAAAGTTTAGTTACACTTGTGTGATCTGTTTCTTTCTTCCTCTCTCTCTTTTCCTCCTTCTTTTTTACTTCACTGAGAGTAGAAGGTCCTATTCCCAGGCCAACCTAGTCATTAAGTCTGGGTACGACCACTGCAGACTAGCAGACAGTCATGATTACTGAGCTGTCATCACTGGCCTTAAGTCATTGCCTTTAATGCCAGCATACTCCTCCACAGCCCGGAACAATTCAGCACTCCCACTTCAGTTTGGTTTAGCGCACCAGAGGATGATTTCTTTATGTCCACCAGATGGTGCAAATGTCCAAAGAACCTACTCCAGCCTGATCACAATAACACTGCATGACTGTACTTCTCATCCTAGTACACTGCGTCCTGCCATAGGTTCACTTTGTCTTTTGTCCTCGGTCTCTCTCTCCAGGATGTTATGAAAACACTTGTCCTCTCCTGATGCTTTTTTGTGTCATGTGATGTATGACATCACACAGCAGTAACAAAAATATATGATACCGCAATTATGATTAGGGGGTATTTGCATGTCTAATTATTATTATTATTATTATTATTAGGGTTGGAGTTGGCTCATACAGTAATAAAAAAAAGTACAGTGCCTGGTATTTTTTCTATGTTTGTGTTCATCCCATACTAAACTGTATCAGATCTTCAATTAAAAATCAACTTTAGAAAAAGACAACCAAAAACACAATGCAAGTTTTAAAAGAGGATTTTATTTTATAAGGCAAAGAAGTTATGTAACATCTACATCACCACAATCAAAAGGTTTTTTATTTAATGGTAAGTTTTCCCACCTTTAGCAGCAGAAACTGCAACCAAATGCTTCTTATAACTGGAGATCAGTCGTTGACATTGCTGTGGTGGAATTTTCCAATTCATTTTTTTCAATTCTGGCAATGACTTGAAGCAGCAAGGAATTCCCACAACATTATGAACACTGACCTCCATGTTAGGCCATAGTTATAATGTGCTTTTCATGCTGTGTTTGGTTTACGCCTGATGTAACAGGACCCCAGCTTTCCAGACAGCTCACCTTTCTTACTAGTAGGTCCATAGAATGTTTGCCCCAAAACTATGAGCTCATCAAATTGTTTTGTGGCGAAATTCAGACATAGTCTGCTACTGGTGAGACATACGAGCCAACTTCCTTCTTCTGATGGCATCAGTGATGATTTGATTTAACTGGGCTGATATTAATCTGGGTATTGGATAGCCTTTTTGCCTTAACAAATAAAATATTAATTTAAAACATGCATTTTCTTTACTGGGCTGCGTTCCCTTCGTGTTAAATTTTGTTTGAATTCAAATGATTAGAAACAAATAAAGATAGAAGAACCCAGGAAGGGTACCAATACTTTTTCACAGCACTGTAACTCTGAACAGATGCCAGACAGACAGACAAACCTAATCTTCCACCACCAATTAGGGTAGAGTAGCCCCAGCCGGCCCCTAAGCCCTGACCAAATTGGCACATATGGGCAGGGTCCCGGGCTGCCAGTCCCTGAAAAACCAACCCTCTTCAGGCAGTCAGGCCAATGTGCGGATGTCTCAGGTTGAGTGTCGCCCTCAGTTTCCTTCAGCGCAGCGAAGAGCATCCATGTGGCTCTGTGTGTGTTCAGGTGCCAGAGACTGAGTTAGAATACTAGCTCTTTCTTCAAGCCTCCCTGTGGAAGATTATGCTGTAACCTGATTTTAAATCATGCTGACACACCGTGCTACTGGTTAGTGAGAAAAAACAGGAAGGTGTGACTGAAGTCAGAGATTGTTTCTCTGAATCTAAACTTTTATTTTTTTCTGACTACATCCCCGTAGAGCAGTCAAGTATTTTTTTTTCGGATGTGGCAGTCAGGGGATCCTGGATTCCCTTACACACACAAACACACACACACACACACACACACACACATACACACACAAAAGTATGTCTTCTCTCAGCCCATTGCTGCTTACCGGCTGTGCAATAATGACTGGCTCCCCAGTAGACGCTGCTGGCCATGACTTTTATCAGCTTGTTTGTGCTCCTGTGGTTTAACGACGTGAGTGGAACTGGCCCTCCAGGAATCTTTGGAGCTATTTCAGGTTTTGCTCCCAATACCAAAACACTTCCAGGTTTTCTTTGGCATCTCATCATCAACCTTCTAACGCGCCTATTTGAATGAAGTACTTTTACACCTTTTACATGGAGACCACCTACATAACAGTGTGGTGCAACCATCCAGCTCTGGCTGGGCTCACCCCTCTATCTATTAAAGACACCCAGTGTTTTATGCCCCATGCAGTCAGTATAATCAAGTCAATATGGCGATGAGAATTAAAAAGCTATTTGTTGTGGGTTTATGTGCTACTTCAGATGTGATTCGGTTGTAATTACCAGGATTCCGCTGCTAAAAACGGTGGCGTTAAAAAAGCCCAGGCTAATTTATATGCATGACTGCTGTTTGTGCTGGTGAATCGGACCCTTTAACTCTGCAGCTGTGCAGAGTGACCAAAGTCAGGAATTCAAATTTGTGCATTTTCCAGACGGAACAAATTGTTCTTGAGTCGCAAAACAGAGGAAAGATTGATTCACAGCAGTTGTGCTGAACCAGATATGAAATGGGTGAATCTGTCCTCCAAAGGGAGAACAGGAGGATATCAACCATTTGGCTCCAATATAAACTGTATGTCCAATCAAATCACGCGACTACATACTTAGAAAGGCTGTCTGTCTAATTTCAGCTGTTTTCTCATATGTTATAACCAAGTCTCCCGCCTCGTCAACCTGTCTGTGTCCCCTTGAATCAAAGATGGAAACTGAGCAAGGCGAAGCAGGCTAGCAGCGTTTTTGCTGAGTATACAGCTTGCATACCACAGAGGGCTATGATGTCATCCATGCATAAGCTATGGCAATCGGTCATTCAGGGACAAAAAAACACAGCTGCCAACATGGATAGTAAATACATTACAGCACACTTTAGTCCCCCAGAGCTCAATTGGCAGTGTCCAACCTCTGAATCTGGACGAGGCCCAAGCAGGAAAAACAACACTCACACACAGCCCTTTGGATTGGCAGGAAAAGAGGACAGCTGCATCGTGGTAGCCAGGACGCCACCTCACAGACCTCCGCTGCCTGCTGCATGACCCGAGTGGGAAGTGAGTGGGAGTTGGTTCCTTGTCCTCTGTTTGTCTCTCTGCGTGTGTTTATGATTATGCCTGATATTTACGAGAAAGAGTGTTCTAGGAAAGCCTTCTATTAGGAAAACTCTATTCTCCTCCACGTTGTCACTGCTGCTGTTTTTCTGTCTGGCTACTTGCGTTATTCATGCATTTTTACACAGAGGATTGTGTGGAATGCATTATAATTTGCAAGTATGATGCAAAAGCCGTTTGAAATTTTTCGTACAAATTTCTGAATGAAGCCTATTTCTCACTCCGATGGAATTTGTTTACTTGGTAAATAAGTGATTATCTGAGCATTGTTAAATGCGGTAGTGTGGGTGTGGCTGCACTAATAAAGGTTTGAGGAACCCGAGGCATCATCACAATGTATGCACCAACGGTTGGCTTGCTTTATCGTGTATTTTGCACCCATCCAGAGGCACTCAGACAGAAACTCGGTGGGGAGAGCCTGAGTATTTGACCTTCACTTCCTTTTGGGATACAGGAGGTCATGTTAATGCTGGTGTTTCTAGGAAGCCTGTATAACTGAATATTTGCAGCGGAGGATTTGAAGATGCAGGGAGGAGATTGAATCTTCCATCATGGCGACATGTTGACAACAGACACCGCTCTAATTAGCCGTAGGAGAACTGTCATGTGGGCTAGTGAGGGTCTAGCTAGTATTTTCCACACTCTTGTTTTGAAAGGCAGCCATGCCTTCACAGTTGAGACATACTGCAAATGTGCATGTACTGTAAACACACCCCCATGAGATGAAGCTTGGGTGGTTGTCTGTTGCATGTTCTGTATAGAGCGATTAGCACTGAAAACTCATGTTGTTTCTAGGTGTGTGATAAGATCGGCAGGATAGAAACTATCCTACTATGTCTGATTGTACTTTAGAGCAACCTGGCCCGCTAGACTCCCTGAGATGACAAAATCAAGAAAGACTTTAAAGTGATGACTCATGTATGACAGTTAACCGACCATGACATTGCTAATACAACCTTGGCATCCTATACTTCCCATAGCTGTGCAAAAAAGCTTTCTTGTTCATCAAGACATTATGGCCGGACTTAAAGTCCATTCAATTTACCTCCCTGTAGAGTGGTTTAGATAATATGGCTAAACTGATGTCTTGTTTAAAGTTTGTTTTGTGTCTTCATCTACATGTTTGTTTTCCCAGCCCAGTCCGACTGGGCTCTATGTTACTATGAAATCCATTTAGTAGCTGGAGCTTCATCTGCAGATGTACTACAACCAGTTGTCATGGAATTATAAATTTTTTTATTATTAATTTTTTTAAATTATTTTCTGAGGATTTGAAAGTTGTCCTATGTGTGTTGGAACTGAATGTTTGTTAATAATGTAAGTAGGAGCTTTTGATTATAGCATGTGGAAAAAGTCCCCCATAACAGCAAGTTGTAACAACCCAAAGGGTCTCTTCTTTAAGGGGAAGAGAATATTAGTGGGGTTACAATTGTTTAAGCAGTACAGCCGCAACAGAGAATCTGGATATGGACCAGTCCGTCTTATTAAGCTGAGATCATCAGCCGACGGAGGGTCTCAGCTCGGGTGGTGCAAACTGATCACAATCTCTGCCTAACAAATGGGAGAAAGAACACACCAACGGTATACGTTGCCCCCACACTGACAGATGTGGAGATGTCACATAATTAACGTTGCGTTATTCTAGTGTATCATTATGGTGTCACTGACGTGATGGCGGCCTCGTGAGGGAATAGATAGCATGCGACATAGTGTCCGCTGGTAAAGCTAGACCAAACTAACCTTCTGATAATCTCATCTCTTCCAGCTGTTATCCCCCTGACTGACTCAGAGCACAAGCTCCTGGCACTCCATTTCGCCGTGGATCCTGGCAGGGACTGGGAATGGGGGAGGGACGACAATGATAATACCAAGCTAGCCAAGTAAGTCCAGTATAGTATATCACATGGCACTGATGCTTATCAACAACACTCATACAGAAGCGCTGACTATGAAATCTGTCCTGTGAAAGATGAGAGAGTGAAAACGGCAGTTCTGTTAGTCTACCACACAAGAGTCCATGTGGAGGATTTAACTCTGATTATGTGCTCAAGACTCAAGTCACTTCAAAGTAAAAAACAGAGAGAGAACAAATTGTAAGCCACGTCAGTCATCCAGAGGGTTTCCCAGGACTGGCATCACTGAAGCAGCAACACTCGGAGTTTAGCAAAGAGTTTAGGAAAAGATTTTCTTTCACATTCCCACCACTCAAGGAGTTAACACTTTGCTAATAACACCTCTTTATATTAGCCTCTATACACTGCAGATATGGTTTTAAAATATAGTAATTTCTGTCAAATGTCACAGTTGGAACCATAACTATGATATAAAACCCTTTTAACAAAATTGTAAGCTGTGTTCTCACACTGCTTGTTGTTCACTGTGGATACATGTTCTCTTGCAGTCTTATCTTGTCTCTGGAGGCAAAACTCAACCTGCTGCACAACTACATGAATGTAACATGGATCCGAATTCCATCTGAAACGAGGGTAACTTTTTCTCACGTGTGTCTCGTTAGTGGTTGATTTAGAGCTGGTTAGACTTCTCTCCAGCTGTTTCCTGAAACTCTAGCTGTGTTTTCATCATGACTCTATGTTTTTTTTATGTCTCTCTGCAGGCTCCCTTGGCTCAGCCAGAGTCTCCCACAGCCTCTGCAGGTGAGGACGTCCAGTCTCTAGCCGAGTCCATGGACTCTGACCGTGAATCTGTGGGCAGCAACTCTAACGTCAACAGCGGCAAGCCCAGCAAAGAGAAGGACAAAGACAAGCAGCGCAAGGACAAAGACAAGAGTCGGGCGGACTCTGTAGCCAACAAACTAGGTAGCTTCAGCAAAACCTTGGGAATCAAGTTGAAGAAGAACATGGGAGGTCTGGGTGGCCTTGTGCACGGAAAAATGAACAAATCCAACTCTGGCTCAGGTCGTAGTGGGGAGAATGGAGGGGAAAAGGCAAAGAAGAAGGAGTCAAAAGTAAACAAGGCAAGCAAGGAGGAGTCAGGTCAGTCAGCCAGCTCCACCTCCTCTGAGAAGACCATTAGCCCCTCCCCCACAGATGGAGAAAGACCCTCCAGCTCCTCCCCCACTGAGAGACAGGACAGCGCAGGGAGAGTATCAGGGGAAAAGACCCTGGAAAACTGGAAATACAGTACTGATGTCAAGCTCAGCCTCAACATCCTGCGGGCTGCAATGCAGGGGGAGCGCAAGTTCATTTTTGCAGGCCTCCTGCTCACCAGCCATCGGCACCAGTTCCACGAAGAGATGATCAGTTACTACCTGACCAACGCCCAGGAGCGTTTCAGCCAGGAGCAGGAGCAGAAGAGGAAAGAGGCAGAGAAGAAGCCCCCCGCCACCAATGAGGTGGCTGTGAAGAAACCAGAGCACGAGAGCATCTTACAGAGGGAGATATCTGACAACTCGCCTCCGGAGAGCTGCTCCCCCGTCCTGCCCCACTACAACAACACCTACATCCACAACTCGCAGCCCCCGCTGAAGATTCAGGGGAGGAATAGTCCCACTCTTACAGCCTCTCTTGTCTCAGTTCCAGTTCCTCCCCTCACCCCACCAACAGCCTCCCACCATGTCTCCCACCCTGCCCCTGCCCCAGCCCCTTACTCTTCCCCTAGTACTGGTGCTAAGAGACCTGGGCCCGTTCCTGTGTCGGCCCACTACAGCCATACTCCGCCCATCCAGAGGCACAGCGTGATTCACTTACAAGATGTCAACATGCAATCCTCCATCTTCCAAAATGACCCCTATAAGCCCGTGGTGGGCACCCTAAAGACATGTGCCACCTACCCCCAACAGAACCGCACACTCTCATCCCAGGGCTACAGCCCTGCTCGCCTGTCAGGGGTTCGCACTGTTAACACCCTAGAGACCCTGTCCTACAACATGCCCGGTGAACACAAGTCCCACACCTACACCAATGGATTCAATGCAGGAGATATTCAGGACTGCCTGGAGTTTGCTGATGAGGACAACTCGTCTCACACCTGGCTCAACCAAGACAAAACCAAAGGGCGGAGCTCTGGAAGCCCTTTGTACTGCTTTCAGCAGCGCCGCTGCAAGAAGGACAACTGCTCCTTCTACGGGAGGCCAGAGACGGACAACTACTGCTCCTACTGTTACAGAGAGGAGCTCAAACGCAGGGAGAGGGAGAGCAAAGTGCAGAGGCCTGCATAGCCATCACAACAGCTTCAGCCACGCGTCAGCGAGGCCCCGGGAGACTTATGGAAAGTTCACCATCGGCACTCTGCATTTAGAACAACAAGGGGCAAACATTTTCCTATTTTGTTAAAGAACGTTCTTGTATTCCTGTCACCCTTCCTTGTTAGTAGAGAGAAATACTTTATGATGGAGGGAACCGAACTCGAAACAGTGAGCAGCTTTGGCCAGAAATTGCGCTATTTTTTTCTTTCTCATGGAACTTAGTCTTTTACTTGTTTTAGAGTAAAAGCCATCTCTTTGTGATGTAACTTTCTGTATGAGCGATAGAGCTCTTTATTTTCCAGTATAAAAAGAGGAGGAAAAATTTTAGCTCTTTTAATCAGTTTGAATGCAATACCTCTGCTTGGTTCTTCAAAAATCTCTGTGGAAAATGCGTAGGTGTTTTGCAATCAAAAGAAATCTAATGGGAGAGTACTATTAGACTCAAAAGCAATAAATTAATGATTTTTGCTACATCCTCTCCCAATTTTGTCTATGCACCAATAATATAGTTACTGTAGGTTAACTGTCTCTTGTAAATTGTAAGGGTCTGTTTTTGTAAACAAATCTGAACTACAGGAAATAAAACGTGTAAAGCAGTATAGATTGTAATGTTGGATAAGGATGAAATGTAAAGTTCTCTCATTTGTTGAGTATACTTTTGTTCTTACCACAAACTGTTGCCGTGTCAGAATTGGCTCTTATCTTTGCCCGTAGTTGACCTACTAAACACAACAAGCACTGCCAACCTGGCTCCTTAAAAAAAATTACATTAAGAGATTGTATTTTTTTTTTCTCTGGTAAACACCAAACGATGTGCATAAGATGAATCGCTTTAGAAATATGCAGTGTTTATGGTGTATTTCTCCAAGTCGCCTGTAATCCATTTGGTCGGTGTTCAGTGAGACAAGTCAGGGGTAGTGAGGGCAGGCTGATGTGTACTTTTGTCTGAATTGTGATTATGTGTCTGTGTGTGTCTCCTCCCCCAACATCACCACACACACACACACACACACATGCCATGCACACTACATGATGTGCCAACATGCTATCAGCACTACATGGTGACCTGCAGTAGAGATGTGTTACGGTCCAGTATGAGATCGTCTGCTGTTCTTCCATATCTAGAGGACCTTAAAAGAAGCACCTGCTGCTAAAAGAACCTCAAACCGTTTGTGATCATCAGTGCTTTAACCAATCAGTGGGTTTGTTAAAAAAACCCGGGCCTCCAAGTGCTTTCTGCTAATCCAACATGACTACTATAAAGACGCAGTGTTTGTGTTGCTGTTTGTTCAGGTGATGCTTGGATAATGTGCCATGCTGTCCTTAAGTGTGTCCTGGCCAAGGATGTCCACTGCTCCCTGGGTTTGCTTCTGTATCTCTCTCCTGTACACACTGCAGTGTTGCTCCTCTTACCCGTGTGACCAGTTCATTGACTCTCACCACGTTTAGGACTGTAAGATATGATTTTTTAAATTCCTTTAAGAGTTTTAACACTACTTTAAATTATTAATTTGCACATTAGGTACAGATGTAAATATGATTTAAAAAAAAAAAGTTTTATTGTTACAAACATGGTGTGTCTGTGTCATTTCTTTTGGTTTGATTTTGAAAACAAAAAGGTCAAAATGATAAATCTAAAGGAGATTAGATTACATTTGTATGATCTTTTTAGATATGAGATTTAATTTAACATATGTTCTTAAATTTCATATTTAGTTTTTTAACTACTTGCTTTTCTGTAACTAAGCAAATGATTGCCGAATTTAATGTAAGAACATATTCAAAAAAGATTGGTACTAAATCTGTCGGTGAGGTATGATCAGTAAGATTGAAGTAAAAGGAGAAAAAGGATGAAGAATGGAGAGAGAGTTTGTCCTGATGACATACCGGTGGAGGTATGGAAGCGTCTAGGAGGCGAGGCAGTCGGATTATTTAACAAGATTGTTCAACACCATCTTGGAGAATTAGAGGATGCTTGAGGAATATACTGTTGCCGATGTTCAAATACAAGGGTGAGGTGCGGAGCTCTAGCAGCTACAGAGGTATAAAACTGATGAGCTAAAAAATGAAGATCTGGGAAAAAGTCGTTGAAGTTAGGTTTATAGACGTAATGATAGCAGCAGTATGGTTTCTTGCCAAGAAAATCCCACTAGAGATGCGATGTTTGCTTTGAGAGTGCCGATGGAGAAGTAGAGAGAAGGCCAGAAGGATTTGCATAGGTACTTTGTGCATTTAGAGAAATCGATGACGAAGGCGGGAATTACGATATTGCATGAGGAAGTCTGGAGTGGCAGAGTGTGTTGTGTTTGTGTGTGTCTGTTGAGTGGTACAGGATATTTTTGAAAGCAGCATGACAGCAGCGAGGTGTGTTGTAGGAGTGAAGGATAGGTTTAATATAGAAGTGGGACTTCATCATTGATCGGCTCTGAACCCCTTCTTCCCAAGTTTCCTTGGGAATTTTATGGGACTGCCAGATTACCAGCGAGCTTTTGAAATTTTTTGCAAAAACGTTGGATTACATTTTCATCCTTATCTCCAACAATTGTCAAAGGCATCAAGATCTGATTAATGCTTTTAATTTGCTCATAAATCCTTGAGCTACGGATTGTATTGTGCTAACCCCGACACCGTGAGGAATTTCTTCATCTTTTTGATAAGATCTCTGCTCTTGGGTCTGCACCTACTCTGGCCATGGACTCCTCTGCTTCTCATGAGTGTCTGGCTGTATTGTGTCAGAATGAACCCGTATCACTTACAGCTTTATCTGATGTCGTACAACATTAGCGGCCAGCAAATAGCCCCCTATAGACAGCATTCTTCCTAATTTGTTAAAAAAATAACCTTTAAATAGCGTTGGCCCATTTATTCTTGCTCTGATTAATGGCTGTCTAACTTCTGGGGATGTTTCAGGAACTTTTAAACATGCTGTCCAGCCTATCATCCAGAAAAAAAATCTGAACCCTTCTTTCCTCTTTAAGTAAAGACCGATCTCTAAGTTACCTATTTTTGCCAAAGGTTTTGGAGAAAGTTCTTCTATGTCCAACTACAACTCATCTTGATGATCATCGTATTTCTGAGAAGTTTCAGTCTGGGTTTAAACAACGACATAGTACGGAAACTGTTCTTTTAAGAGTTTTTAATGAACTTTTAACTGTTGTCAGGGAATTCTTCGCCGTTCTGGTGCATTTAAACCTCACTGCTGCTTTTGATGTCGTGGATGATGAGATATCGCTGTCACGTCTTGAGTCTTATTTAGGCTTCAGTGGTTCTGCCATCCAGTGGGATGGCATCCCTTCGCCGCCCACAGCTGGTACAGAATGCTGCTGCCCGCCTACTATCTGGAAGTAAAAACTGTGACCACATAACCCCAGTAATGGCTTCTTTCCACTGGCTTCCAGTGCAGTACCGCATAGATTTTAAGATCTTCCTGCTTGTTTTAAGGCCTTGAATGGGCCAGCATCATCCTATTTAACCAAGCTCTTGCATCTGCATTCACTAGTCAAAGCACTGCATTCTACTGACTAGATGACCTTGGCCACTCCTCGGCCACAATTAGGAACCAGATGTGACCGGGCCTTTGCAGTAGCAGGCCCAAACCTCTGTAACCGTCCACTCATTCACATCAGAACGGCAAAGAGCCTTCAAATTTTTAAATCCCTGGTGAAAATGCAGCTTTTTTCTCTGGCTTTTAATAAAGGTTTAGCTTTGACATTTCTATTTAATCTGCTCATTTCAATTTTTATATTAATTCTTATTTTATGTTATTTCTTCCTTTATTTTACTTGATTTTTAACTGATTATTTGATATTTATTTTATTCTTGAAATTTTTGCTATTATTTTGTTTTAACTGTTCAGCACTTTGGTCAACCCATTTGGTTGTTTAAATGTGCAATATGAATAAACTTAGGCTTGACTTCTTGTTTGCTATGGTGATGGACAAGCTGACAGATGAGGTCAGACCGGATTCTCCATGGACTATGATGTTCGTGGATGACATTGTGATCTGTAGTGAGAGCAGGGAGCACATGGAAGAAAAACCTGGCGAGGTGGAGGCATGCGCTGGAGTGAAGAGGAATTAAGGTCAGCTGCAGCAAGACAGAATAGGTGTGTATGAATGACCAGGAGGCTGGTGGCACAGCTAAGACGCAAGGAGTAGAGGTGAAGAAGGTCCTGGAGCTAAATACTTGGGTTCAGCTGTTCAGAGTAACAGGGGGATTGGAAAAGAGGTGAAGAAATGAGGGCAGGCAGGGGGGAGTGGGTTGAGATGAGTGTCAGGAGTTATCTGTGACCGAAGAGTTGCAGCAAGATTGAAGGCAATGGTTTACAGGACGGTTTTGAGACCAGCCCTTCTATATGGCTTGGAGACGGCGGCTCTGACCAAAGGACAGGAGGCTGAGCTGGATGTGGCAGAGTTGTAGATGTTAAGATTTTCTCTGGGAGTGGTGAGGATGGATAAGATTAGAAACAAGCACATCAGAGGGAAAGCGCAGTTTAGACGTCTGGTAGACAAAGAGGCCAGATTGAGATGGTTTGGACACGTGAAAAGGAGGAGTAGTGGCTATATCAGTAGAAGGATGCTGAGCCAGGAGAAAAAAGGGAAGACGAAAGAGCAGGTTTGTTTATGTGGTTTGTGCAGACATGCAGTTGGTTGGTGTGAAAGAGGAAGATGCAGAGGTCAGGGGAAGATGGAGACAGATGATCCGCTGTGGTGACCCCTAAAGGGAACTGCTGAAAGAAGAAGAAAAAGGGTGGCGTCAGCAGTGAAAGAGCCACTCTTCTGAAGCAAAGGAGAAGTTTAGATATAATTAAAAAGAAGTTTAGAAGTTTGGAGGACCATCATAATGCTCATTCTGTTCAAGTTAATAGGAAAAAAGCTACAAACGCTGGTTTCCTAACATAAAAAGGTGAGCAAGTTTGCCCTCAATGGAAATACTAATGAAACATCACTTTGTGGCAAAACACAACTGTGTCACACATCCGGTGAAAGGACTGATACAGATTACAGGGCAGGTAGAACAAACAAACAACTCTCTTAATCTCGTACTTACGCGATATTTTCTCATAATTACAGATGATCTCATAATTACAAGATCATTTTCTCTTAATTACCAGATAATGTGTCTGAATGTAGTTTTATTCGGTGAACGCAATAAGCTTCCTCAAATCTGAAACCAATGGTCCCATGAAAGTCAGACCCTCAGAATATGACCCTTTAACAATGAAAACCTACCCCTAGAATTCTGAATTGCATTTTGATAGATATTTCGGAAAAAATATTTCACCAATGGTCGTTTTCTTCAAGACGCAGCTCAGTTATTCTGAATATATACATCAATTTCGGCACCTTACTCAGTCAGCACAGTTCCGGATCCAGATCAGGTTTATATAGCTTTTGGTGATGATATGTGTCATCATTTTAGGCATTATCATGAGGTTAAAATCATAATATTTGGTAAATATTAAATAAAATGTATAAATATAAATAAATATATTTTCCAAATTATAGTAGGCAATTTGAACCAAGTACCAAAAAAGGTTGGATCCCATAACGCAACTTACAATAAAAGATTCTATCACAAAACTAAAATTTGCAACTTTGAATCTTATGAAAAGTCTCCTAGCTGAAACCACAATGACAAAAATAAACAGGATAATTTTTTAAACAATTCGGACAAAGCTTGTCCAGAACCGCAAACATTACAAAATGTAATGAGTAAAATCATTGTTACGTCCCTTCAAAAAAAATAATTTTTGTGAGCAAAGGTTAATCATTGTGAGTCAACAAATAGGGGTGAAGGGAAGATTTTCACCAAATCAATATGAGATTACAGAGTTGACATTCTTCAGAGGGACTTTCCGAGTAGGGCAGCATTCCAGTCTGAGAACGGTGACCTTGTCCTTTCCTTCAGAAATGTAGTTGTGACGGCATGCAGAGAGAAGGGCTTTTGAAAATCTGCTAGTGTGTTCCTGAGAACTGTCGTTCATTAGTTATTTCTTCACAGGGAAAAATATTAATCTTGCCAGAATTCTGAATTTTTAAGTCAGACGTTATTTTTGTCTATAATTATCTAGGAATACTATTTAATTAAAATTGTTGATTCAACAAAACAATATCTAAGCCAGTTAAATTAGCTGGGAGAGCATTATTGCCAGTGGAAAACAGAGTCTCCTAATTACAATTGCTCTTAAATATACAGTTTGATTTATTTGATCAACATATAGCACCACTTATTCATATAGCAGTGAAGTTTTGGGGTTTCAGAACTGAAACCAAATTGAGAAATTCTAGCTTCAATAGTTTGCCTGTGCACTGGTTGCTGCCTGTTTTGAATTGTTTTCTGTTCCTCATACGGAAGGGAGGATCCACATCCACAAAAGTCCAGTCTCACACAGTCTCCATTAACCTCAGGTCCTCTTATTAAATGGTTCCCAACAGTGGTTACCAAAATGTTAGTATCCAAAAGGATCTATAAAAGCTTGGGAACTACTGACAGAGGATATACATTTTGGAACCACTGACTTAGAAGATGTTTAGGTTTGGCAACAACTTATCCACTGTAGATGATGTGAAGGTTTGGGAACCACTGACAGAGAGGATATAAAGGTTTAGGAACAACTGACCTAGAAGATGTATAGATTTGGGAATCATTGACAGAGAGGATATAAATGTTTGGGAACCATTGACTTATAGGATGTTACTTAGAGCATGTAAAACATGGGAACAACTGATATAGACGATGTCAAAATTGGGAACAACTGACATAGATGATGTAGAGGTTTGGGAACAACTGACATCAAAGATGTAAAAGTTTGGGAATGACTGACATAGATGTTGTAAAAGTTGGGAACAATTGTTGTCTTTGATGTAAAGGTTTGGGAACGACTGCCATAGATGATGTTTAGGTTTGGTCACAACGGCATTGATGATGTAAAAGTTTGGGAAGGACTGACAGAGAATGAAAAGGTTTGGGAACCGCTCACTTAAAGCAAATATTGGTTTTGGAACCGCTGACTCTAACACATTTACAGACATTAAAAAGACGGTACAGATACAATATCTTGCCTTGAATGCACTGAAACACATAATATGTAAAAAATATTTTTATGTGAGAGTTTTTAAAATATGTTTTCAATACAGTCTATGAGAAGAGGTCAAAATTGACTTTCAGAATCCACTGTTGCTGCTGAGTGAGTCGTTGGAGTGAGTGTGAGGAGAGGTCTGCAGCCTGCAGCCTGCTGTGTGTGGGATGACTTACATACTTCTGAGTGAGCACACGGTCTCGTGACTGAGACAACAACATGAGCTACACACACTCTTAACTGTTGCATTACGCCTCAAGTTACAGGTGTAGACTGCAGCCACTGGCATTATGGGATGATTTGTTCGGCTTTGAGGACAAATTACATCTACACATGACAGGTAATATTAATAATACAATAGCATATGAGCACCTTCTCCAGCGCAACACATCACAAGCTATTGGATGTGGCGTCCTTCCAGAACTGGCACTAAATGAGGCAGTGTGCATTTTCTCCTTTGTTGGATCCTCTTTTCTGAAGAATTGCTTTTGAATTAGCACCAGGGACCTCCCTTTGCCTTTCAAAGCAACAAACAGATCCATCAGGCACACGGCCGTTCTTGGCAGGCATGTCAAATAGCACAGCCTCCCTGTAAAATTCACTCAACTCCTTTAAGACTCACACACACACACCAAAAACAGCAAGATGAAGAAATCCTAACTGCCTTTTATTTCCCTTTCAGAGGCATCTGTCTCATCTCTCACATAATCACAACCCACTAGAGGCCTTAACTCTACACAATAGTTCATAAATATTGATTTTATGGTAAACAGTTGTCTCATTAAGATGGTAAAATTAAAATGTGGGACTGCAGTCCATTTCTACGGGTCTATGAGTTGAATAATAAGATCCTGTTTGCCGTTTTATTGCCATTAATTCCCCACCAATAGGCTGTAAGCCTACCTGACAGTATTTACATGCTAATTGTGTTTCAAGAAGATTGCTGTTTGATGTTTCTGTTGCAGTAAGTGACACACACACACACATCATACTTAGCTAAGCTTTGTTCTCATCTAGTGCCAGCCTCCAATATCTGAGCTCATCCCACCCGCTCCTCAGGATTTAGCGCCAGCCCTGCCACACACCGCAATCAAGAGTGGGTGGCATCACATGTCTCTTTAGCCTGCCTTCTGGGGCATGGAATGGAGGAAGAGGGATTCAAACACCCATCACAGGCTTCTATGTGATCGGGACCATTCCTGCCTCAACTGATGACATCTCTCTTTTTTGGTGGATTAAACCCACTGAGTCTCAAACTCCAAGCAGCAATGCCCACACATTTAAGTGGAGCAGAGACCCTTTCTAGCCCACAAAACCTCCCACGCTCTGCACTTTGAGTTTCTAGGTAACACCACCTACCCACCACTTCATCTTCATCTTCCATCACTCTCACCAACACTGCAGTCTGCTTTACCTTGGACAGTGCTTTTCAAAAATAACTCATGGCTGTGGTTCTGGCCAAACACTTGACAATATTCTGCTAACTGAACTTCATCTGGAGACTGGGTGCTCAGGAGCTGATAAGAAAGGGTGTGACTGGATAGATAAATCAGTCAATCTGAAACCCCCTCCTACGCTTCAACATCCTGTCTGCAGTGTGATACCGGCTTACTGCTCATATAACTGTATGTACTTTTCCCTGCATCGGTTGCGATATAAGAGAATGGAGGGGAAAATGTGTCATCTTGAGAATAAACACGTGACTAAAAGAAGTGCAAGCCGAAAATAATATGAGCCTCACCCACACAACCAGCAAAACCAAGATCTTGTCTTGTAACATCCCTGAGATGTGTGTGAATTAGCTCACACTGGTCTGCAGAGGAATTCCTGCCAGGTTGTATCAGTGCGTGATTTAGAAGCTCAGTTTTCTCTTGAAATGTGCTTAAAAGTTTAAAACATTTTGAAGTTTGTCATAAACACATGAAAGCAACCTATGTTTCATGTTGCCATGCAAATATGAAAAGCCATCTCTTGGAGTGCCGGCTGTGATGGCACACCAATTTGTACCAAATTGTGCAGTGCCAGCGATGGCAGCTTGTCTGTGTGGCGTGGTGTGCTGCTCTCTACAACCTGCCCAGAGACAGGAGGTGTACAGATTGAGGAGAGAGAATTACGGGCTCCTCATTAAGAATTGAAATGCCTTCGTTCTTCCTCTTCCTTAGTGTCTCAGTCCACGTTGCACAATTCATTGTGAGCAGGAAAGGCCACGTCTGTTATCTCTGCTGGCTTCGAGCAGGTCAACTCCGGAGTTGAAAGTGCGCAGGTCAACTCCGGAGTTGAGAGTAGTCTTCGGATTCTCCATCCACTCCATTCATTCTTTTAAAACGTGCAAATGTTCTAAAGGTCAATAGGGAATTTCTCCTGATTAATCAGGCCTGATATTCAATAAGGAAGGAAGGAGTCCTCTGCATTGAAGCCCCGCCTGATGTTTATACCCCAGCACTTACTGCAAATACAGTATTTGCATGAGTGACTAGAGGGACCGGGTTGTAATTCCTGTCGAAAGAATAATAATCATGCAAACGGCAGGCTTGTGAAAAAAGCCGGTGTGGCTGAAGAATGTAACTCGACCCCTTCCTGCAGCTCTCTGCTGCGTTATTGTTGCAAAGTGACAAGTGAGTATTGTGATTGTTTTGTGACAAGTCGCAGAAAACAATGGAAAATATTGAGGAAACGCTAAGAGGATGGATGAAAAAAATCAACAATGAACTAAACGAACGAAAAAGGTGAGCGACGGCTGTATGCACTGGGCTAACGAGACAATGAGACACAGCTGGTGGGGGAACACAGGTGAACATGATGAGCAATTAAACATGAGGAGAATAGAAAGAACTCAGGAGAGACAGACACTCTGAGGGAGAAAAATAAAATGGATCACAAAGAAACAATACAGGAAGAATAAAGTGAACAGAACCACGTGGAACAAAAACTTTCAAAATAAGAACAGGAAACAGATATAAACGATGACAATCACCTTTCAAAATAAAATGCGAAAACCAAGTAAACAACTATTAGCAGTAAAATTACTGAACATAGTCATGACCGTGTCAGGACCCCCCCCCTGGCTCATTTATTCACTGGAAAGTGAAGACTGGCCATGTTGTCTGACCCCACAGAAGAAACGCTGTAGCACAAATCACTGAAGAAGTTGATTCCGGTTCTGATGGTGTCAGCGCACATAAAAGGGGAGATGGGGAAAATCGGGACCTATACAGTGGAAGGTGGTTTTAATATTATGGCAAGCAGTATTCACCAGCAGATACAGAGGTCATTTAAACACCAGTCTTTTGTTTGTTTGCAATCCCCTGTCTTTTCAGACCATCAAAGATCTTCAACAAACCTGAACCGCTTCAATCCTGGGACACCTGGTTGTCTGCAGTCAATCCATATGGTTTATAATTTTTCCTTTATTGAACTCATCCAAACATTGAGCTCCATTATTCATCCCCACCACCGGCGTCTGGGCATCGTTAGGGAATTCTGAAGCACCTAATTTGTTGTCACCCCTTGGTGTTCTACTTCCTGTCGGGTCCTAACGCCCCTAAGACATTTGACAATGAACCAAATATTACTTCAATAGAATTCTTGATTATCATTTGTTCTTCTTATTGTTCCGACAGCTGGCGGGTTTTTGTTAATAGCTAAGGATAGCAGATGTCGGTTTTTATTAACCAACAGGAAACTATGGCTTAGCTGTAAAAAGCTCCTTACACAGCTTTATTATTGATTTATTGCTCTCAAAGTGCTATTTTTTGCCACTAAAGGAAAGTTTATTTGAACCATTTGACAACTCTACTGCTTTAGCAGCATATCCTGTCCTACGTTCAACCTGTTCTGAAAGCATCATTTGAATGAATTTTTGAAAATCCTGATAGGTTGTGGCCACAGTAGCAGCAGTTGAGCAATAACATTTCAAGCAAATGAGCAACAACACATTGAGGCTGCTTATTTTATGAATTTATTTCCAAATGTAAACTTCACTATTTCATGCATACAAGTTATGACAACATACATTATCCAACAATCTGTTATTTTTCATATTTGCATAGGACATGGTCACAATATATCGTCTAACATGTAAAAAATAATGCCATAAAAAGGTACAGCAGAGCAGCTAAGACCAGCACATTAGATGAGTCTAGGATCCGAGAACTGTACAACTGTAATACTTGGATGTAGTGATTTTGGTTTGCTGAGAGAAAATAAAAGCAACATGTCACCTGAAGGTTAGAGCGAGGTCATTGGAGAATGTACTGGCCATAGCTGAGTTATTTACAGATTAGATTATACTGGTGCTGAGAGGGGAGGAAGCACCATGGAATCACTACAACAGGCAACTGATGGTGATGGGCAGAGGAGAAACGCACGGAGGTATCAAGAGAGCAACGTTACACTGAGGAGGTACGCTGAGGACACACAGGAAACAGAAACTAAAGGCTGGTGAGAAGCTCTCCTTAAAATCAACATGAGGTCAATCACAGCACTGTGCACTGCATAACCTGAAACCAACTAATCATTTAAGGGCAAAGATATCCAACACTTGAGCAAAACACTTTTTTCTACAGTTTATTTCTGCATAAAAGAGTACTAAACGCCACAGAGTCCACTCAGGCAGTCAGGCAGGACCGCACGTCAGTGAGGGGTCCAGACTGATGAGGTCTGCTGTGCTGCACATTCCTACTCACTCGCTCTCCTTTCTCTTTCAAAGTGTGTTTGCTCAAAGGATTAAACAGGTTTTGTTCATTCAGGTGAATCTACAAAAGGAACAGAATGTTGCTAAGTTGAGATGCAGATAAAGGTCCATGTCAAAGACAACATCCACCGTTCAACACTTACAGCATTTAAAGTTGAACCCAGGGTCCCGAACTGGGCAGGGATCAAAATCAATGCAACATTCATCTTTCCCTTCAAAGCTTTTGGTCCCTACTTGAACGTACAGAACCTCTGATGAGTTTCAAAAACTCCACACCCTCTCCTATCATGGCTGCCCCTTATACGTTATCCAGCCTTTAAAAGCCTCTGGCTTGTCTCAGAAGACATGCCATGTATGACCTTAACTTCAAGTATATCAAAATACTTTGAAATGTTGCTCATTCAAATTGACTTTTCCCACCCAAAGAGCTTGAAGAGAAGAAAGGAAAGATAAAATGTTGACAATGACAAACATACCTTGTGCACACAACGTGTAAAAGCACACATTTCAAGACAGACCACTAGTCATAATCTACAAAAACGCGTCGGGTCCATGTAAGCAGCACATTTATAGAAAATGCAGTTTTTAATCCTTTGGAATGGTTGGGCATTTGTTACCATTATGTAGTTTATGTCAAAGAAATACCTGTGATAAGCCTGTATTTATACATTGCTTGATTATTATACAGCAGAAAATCAGAAATAAACATTAAATAAGAGTCAAACGAAAACCAAAGCTACACAATCAAATAAAGCCGAAGAGAAATATTACTGTACATTACACAAAGACATGTCACACTTTACAAAACTGTACAAGTTTCTTAAATGTCTGATAGTAGCTTTTTTTTTTTTTAAACCCACAACATTTGTATCATCTCTATGAAGTTACCATTTGGCACAGAATTGCATCGATCATGCTCGTACATTGAGATCGCTCAGGGAGATTTCAGATGAAACGGCCCGATCAGCTTTCATTTTTCAAATGCGTGTTAGTTCTTTACATACTAGGCAAGAATTAAATCATCTTAATGTATTTTTACATAGACGTTAGCAAGTGTATCTTTGTAGAAACATTGCATTTTTTATTGTTTTGAAGTCTTTGTTCTGTAGCAGATGTTGAAATGGGTAATCTCGCCGGGATTACGATTTTAGAGTTGGATTAAAAAAATGCTGAAATGTAATTTCATAGTAAATCTGACATCAACCTCTGCAGAGAAAATGCTTAAACTAAGACAAGAATGTGGAGCTCAGTATGGAAAGGGTATTTAAAAATTGTAGCCCGTTTTTTTTAATAGAAAAGAAAAATCTTTCTTTAGTCCTTCCTTCCTTCAAGCGGGGACAAATAAAAACCACCAATTATGCTGGTTATTTTACGCTACGATCAAATGTAGGCTGCATGATTGATGTATTGGAAAGGATATGAAGGAAAAAAGACAAAAATCAAACTTTTAAGAGGTATGATCTTTGAAAAATACAAATATACAAGCTTAAATCATTTCATGAGTCAAACAAAGCAAGATTAAAAATGATTACTACACTGCTAACTCACAATGTGGTGGTCTCTAGTTTTATGTAGACACAGAAAAAACTAAATGAAAAAAGACATTATAAAAAAACTCAATTTTAAAATGTTCTTCTAAGAGGTCAGGAAGTTTTATTCTTCTCATTGTCACCCAAAACGACCCCGAAGTTTCTAACTTGGAGGAATTTTTGGATGACACGCTAACTGGACTAGCCTGCATCCTGACATCAAGGGAGTGTTAACTGTTTCTGACTGAAGGGGTGAACCCTAGTGCCGAGGCTTAAATCTAAATATGGTGCTTGTTAACGGCCCTGATGCTGAAATAAATTTGAAACAGTTGCTAAAATGACCTGAAGAATATGGAAAATCTGGAGAAAAGCAACAATAGACCAAATATACTGTACACATTTGTCATGACAGGTTAATAATCATTTGACAAGAAAAGCAGGTACAGTAAAAATGGGCATTTATAAAACGGTGTTCAATGGCCATTTGTGTTTTAACTCTTCAAGTAGATTTGGTACAGTAAGAACAAAAGTTATGAGGCTCTGTCTGTGGAGGCCTGTGTCCCCGCTGCAATCTGAATGAACGGCTGGATACACGAGACGGTCACATACTCATAGTCATACGCTAGGAGCTTCCTGTCGCCTCCTGAAAGCCCACTGACACTAAAAGGTGTTAAAGGGACGTTCCACTGAAGACAGCTCCGTGTGGCTGCTGCTTACATCAGGAGCACAGTATGTTATGGAGTTGTTACAGGCAGGAGCCGGGCCCGTATGGGGGTGTTCCTGTGTTGCCAGTGTGGTTATACACTGACCAGCAGTGAGCACTTAGCACCCAGGAACAGCTAAAAGGGACACATCTGTGCAGAAACCTATGCTGCAACAAAATCCACAAACTGTCGCACATCTGTGTGGCGGATGTTAACCCTGAGGTAAATGTGCAGATTATGGATTAAGAGGTGATTAAGTAATTGAGAAGTGATTAGGGGTGAGCCACCCAAAATTATTATTTTTGTAAGAGAAACCAAAAAAAGCTGCTCAACAGCAAGAATTTATTCATAAAAATCCAATAAAAAACCCTTTCAGTGCTTTTTTTTCACCAAGAGCTGCTTATCACTGGCATTCGAGGTGTCGTCTTGCAGCCTGGATATAATTCTAACAACTTACAGAGGGCTGTATTTAAAAAAAAACAAAAAAAACATGTGGTATTTAGATGAAACTGCTACATTTGATCTAAATAAAAGGATGTTTTCTCTCTGGAGGACGTGACCGAGCTGAATCTTCAAAGAGAGATGGCTACTGTGGAGAAAGGAGGACAAGGCCCGCCATTCATGCTCTTACACCTGCCGGCTCGCCTCAATCAACCAACAGCGCTTCCATGGAAGGGTTTTTAACATGCATATGGTGTGAAGAGCAAGAGATAGCTGCAGCTGATGATGAGGGCAGCCTGGAGGGTTGTGACAGGACCGAATACTCGGATGACACAGTTGCCGGCAGAAACGTTAGAAGAAACTGTAGGCATAACACAGACTAGCGGGTCCGCAGCAGTTTTGATAGCGGTGCCTATTTCCATGGAAGGTTTATTGTGCCTTTTGCCTGACTTATTGAGGCATGTCTGTCTAGAAACACAAGTGAGCTTTCTCACGGGAGAAATCTGAGCTTCACAGGCTGGACGACGTGCGGCTGGTGAGCGCTGCACTCTGCTGATATGTTCATTTTGGCTCAAATGTTTTTACAACAGTTTAAAAGCCCCCGTGTTTGCGAGAGACAAGTTTGAAAGCAGCTGTTTGAGAGCTCTGAATTATCTGTGCAATTCTTCCTTGGCATTGTGGAACTCGGCTCTCCGGCGGTGTTGGAGGGTTTTCGCCTGTGCTTAGGAAGGAGATGTGTGCATCCCACCCACACTTCTAGCATCAACTAGGTAGTACTGTTGTTCACACGCTTCTCTTTCCGCTCTACCGTGGAAGTTTGACCAACCCACTAATTACAGCCATTTTTCCGCTCATAGTTTCTACAGTTGGAGGGAGGAAGGGGAGGAGGAGGAGGTGCGTCCTCCTCTGGGCCGCTCGGCTCATGATAAACCTCTCCTCTTTTATCAGGACCTGTCCTCTCTTGCCTGTCGACTGCAGATAGCTGCTTTGTTTGCCCCCTGCTCCATTGGCTGTGCCCAAGTCCTGTTGGCCTACATGTGACCTCCATGTTAACAAGTCTTTCCCAATTCAGGAGACTCGGAGCTTCACAACTCTCTGACCAGACAGGTAGATGGGTGACGGAGGACTCCCCTGGAGTGGCTGCTAGCACTCCTCCTGCAGGCTGTGAATAGCTGCTTGTGGGATGCAGCTGTTTCCTCCAGAGACGCCACAAAAGGCTAATGAAGAGGGAAGTGAGCCAGCTGTCTGGTTCTACCTGTGAAACTGCCAAACATCAGCCCCAGGCATCAGTGAAGGGAGGCTTACAAGACTGAATAGAAAGCTTTCATTCACTCTTGTCTTTGGTACTGTGTCCTATGTGCTTGAGAGAGGGATTGTTCAAACCAAAGTCCTTTGTGTGAAATAGAGGCGGGTTATACTTTGCTTCTTATGAAAAAGCATGAGCAGCTGCTTTGAAACTTAAATTCTCCATTAAAAGGGTCAAAATTTTCTCGAACTGATTGTATTTATAAAGATCCAGTATCACCTGATCCTCCGACAAAACAGGTTTCCACTGATTATACGAAAGAACATACTGCACACTGCTGTGCAAGGAAATCCCTATTAAACCCAGTGCAACAGCGAATTGATCTTAACATTGGATGGGAGGAAAAGATTAATCTTTTTCTTAACAAATTGCATTTACATAACACATGAAGCCCAAGACCACGAGGGACAACAGGACATGAGTTGTCTATGACTGACCGTTTAACTTTAGGGCTATTTTCCTGGAAAAAAAACAACAACAAAAAACCCCAGCAAAAACACAATAGTGCAAATTGTGTTGAGCGTAAGGCTGCTGTATATGAACTGTATGTTTCTCTTCACCATGTTCATTCTTTCAAGCTAACAAGGCCATCCCTGAGCAGGGCATAAAATTCAACGCCGGTTGAATTTCGGAGTAAAGTGATGAGTATATTGTGCAGTCAATGTGAGTACTGTGAAGTACTGTGGTATTACAGATATAGCAACTGTCTTCAATCCTGAGGTGTGAGTGTGTGTGTTTGTGTGTGTGTACCCCCTCTCCTCACCTGTTTAAAAATAGAAGAAAACAAATAAAAACATATAAGATACCTTTTGATAAGACTTGTCAGGGTGTCTGTATTTCTCTTCTATCTCTTGTTTAGTTAAGTGCAAACACACATTGGACAACTAGCCATGATCAGAAGCTAAAAATACAGACATATGGTACAGAATGTAAATATTGCCATCTGGGAAAGGCATTACCTTCTTTTAGGATCAAACAAGTAATTGCACTGGTTTAAGCAGTTATGTACAGTATGGTACACCACAGCAAGCGCAGGAATAGCAAAGGAGAGGGGGGGTTGCAGACAACTGTGCAACACTATGAAAGAAACACAGGCCTCCAGGTTAGAGGCAGAAAGTGCGACAGGGTTTCTGTTTAAGGCGAGTTGGCTGGGCTAAGGGTTGGGCTGAGGGTGGGACTGGAGGCGTCCGAGCGGCTGTAGTCGCTGAGGGAGCTGGGACGTGTTGTGCCGCTGCCGCCATGAGGGCGCTTCAGCATGCTAGGCTGGAAATCTGAGTGGCGCCTGGCGTGCTTCATCAGGTGGTCACTGCGCATGAATCGCTTGTCGCAAAGTGGGCACCCAAACTTCTTCTCCCCTGTGTGGGTGCGGTAGTGGCGGGCCAGTTCGTCGGAGCGGGCAAATTTCTTACTGCAGTCGGGCCAGGTACACGGGAAAGGTCGTTCTCCTGGGACACAAAGGAAGAAAAAGAGATGCCAGCGATTAATCTCACAGGAAGATGCCAACTTTGAAATTAAGAACACAAGTTTTTGCACAATTGTCCCCATGTTCCAAAAGTTTTAGCCCACTGTTCAAACTTTTTTTTGCATCATTGTTTAACCCTTCAATGTCCTCCCCCAGAAAAAGAAATATGTAAAATTATTTATTCAAATATTTTATTTATTTCGGGCTTTTATTAATTGAATATCTTCTACATTTACCATAAAATTAGAAATTTTTTGATCAAGTATGTTCAAACATTGAAAAAGACAGATTTATAAAATGATTTCATGAATCAAGTTTTAACTAGAATAGCTCAATCTTTTGGTAAACCATGCTTTTAGATAACCATTAGAACCTTATTTGACACATTTGGGTTTTATCAACTAAGAAGCAATATTCTGTTTAGTAAGTCTTAAGATGCTTCAATATGCCAAAAAAAAAACCCACCCTACTTAGCGATAGTAAAAAAAAACAACAACCCTACTTTTTAAATAGGACTTGCTCAAAAGCTGTAGTTAATCATCCACCTTGGTGGCCCCATTGAACTGTGGTGTCCACCAGGGCTTAATCCCTGGCCCCTTAGGGGTCATGTTATAAAAATGTTGTTGTTGTGGCACACATTTTTCAATTAAAATAGTGACTCTAAATGTGCTAGACCAAACAGTTGCGCAGGACATGAAAGGGTAACATAAACATGAAAGGGTAACATAAACATGAAAGGGTAATATAAACATTACAACGGTGTAATGGGTCAGCAGAAAATATTTTGCTCTGTAAAAACAGGATAAGCTGGAGAGGCGAGGATGTTTTGATGAAATAATTCACAGCGGAAAGCTTTTTAGAAGCAGCTTGTGGCAGTTAGTTACCAACTATGACAAAATGAGCTGAAAATGTCTTCAAGTTGGGGAACTTGAAGACATTTCCAGCTCCTTACTCTTACTCTTCAATCACAGGAGAAGATCAACCACAATGTAGCCGGAAGGGAAATTATTGTTTTACTTTGTATGTATGTGCTGCACCACACACTTAGCCCACGTTACAATCCAAAGCTACAGTGTCATACGTACTGTGTAAAAAAAAGAAGCTGTTTTCATTGATTTCTGTTTGATAGAAAAATCTACTTGCGCGACGTCAAACCTGTTGCTAATATTTTCAAAGTTGCACGATTGTTGTGTGGTGTTTATATATATATATATATATATATATATTAGACATTTCAAATCCATCTAAAGCTGTACCTCATCAGCTTCATTGATTTTTGTAAATATATTCTTATTAAGTATTTTATGTCAGCAACCTGTTTCTAAAAGATACAGAGGGGAAACAAAATTGTGAAGGCTGAAGAAAACCTGATTGGATCATTCCACAGATAACCAAGTTCATTGGTGATTGTATCATGATTGAGTATGAAACAGGTATTTTCTAACAGCTTAGTCATTACCAAGAAAAGATGGGGAGGGGTTCAACACTATGGATAACACCCGGACTAAGCTCAGCACCATGGGTGATCGGGCTTTCTGTTCTGCTGCCCCTCGTCTGTGGAATGCCCTCCCTGACCATCTCAGGGCTCCACAGACGGCTGACACATTTAAAAAAGGACTTAAAACTTTCCTTTTTAGCAGAACCTATAACCTTAATTAACATTGCTGCTTTTTGGTAAGGCTTTTATATAGTTATTATTT
>VRLP01002185.1:0-97155 GCA_009660295.1 Lophius piscatorius | reverse complement strand
TTTGTTAACTAGACAGCATCACCGAGATCGAAAAGGAACCTCAGCTTCCTTTTCGGTTGTTTGTTATTACACCTGAAACCAATAGTTCTATGATGGTCTGACCCCAATAATGTGAATCCTGGACCATGAAGAGCCATCCCTAGAATACTGAATCACATTAATGCTGTTATAAGTTTGAGTTAACAGAAAACAATATTTTACTAATGGCAGCCTGGTTTAGGATCTAGCTTAGCTATTTTTTTCTATATTTCATTTAAATTTGAACCCAAAATCTGAGTTTCGGTTATAATTATATCCTTGGAAAGTTGAGGACATCATGGAATCATCATGGACGCAGTCAATTCCTTCGTTTTCATGTGATAACTCAAAACCCATTTCATGGATCGCCATTTAATTTTATACACACATAGACCGTAGTGTGAGGAAGAAGTGGATTGATTTTGGGAAAGGTTGATTGTAAATTTCTGCCACTAAGGGTAGCTTTATGTTTGATCATTTCAAACCAAAACTTCTCAATATTTCTGTCCGATTAAGTCCAAATTTGTTGCATTGAATCTACTCAAGTATCTCATACTTTAATCTAATAGTTCATATTTTACTCTCAAGAGGTAGCTTTTGTAAGAAAATGACTGCTTTATGGACATTACGTCCCAACCGTTGATCTGATTTTGTCCAAATTCGGTGCACATGTATTGACCCGAGGACATCTATCTTGTATTTGTTGTGTTTCACTCCAATATTTCATTTTTCAGTCACAAAAGGGAGTTTAAAGAGTTCATCGGGGGGATTTCTTGTAAAGCGCCGGGGATTTGGGACTTTTTACGGCTTTATCCGAGGCCTACTTTGAGAGTGTATTCACAATTGAAAACGTTAGGCTTGAATGACCAGGCTATGATTGGATTATTAGTGCGGTTCCCTTGACCGGGTAAGCATTCTGCTACCAGAACCTTAGTGAACAGATGGGCCTCGCTGAGTTTCCGAGATATAGGAATCAAATTTTTTTTTTTTTCTTTGCCAAAGTGATTCACATTTACAAGTAATCTGATCTTGTATCTTGGTGGAAAAAACATCCAGACAACAAAGGAACAGCATGAAAAAAAAAGATATCTTCAATAAGGGGGAGTCTCAGAGGGCAGATTTGGATGTGCAGATGATGTCATATCATGCATACGTACACATTTACGTGCATAAATGTATACATTCAAAGTGGTGGTGCAGTTGTGTTAGAATGTACAAACGAAAAAAAAGACCAGGTTACAAATAAAATATGTCAGAAGTTTAAGTAGGAATGTGTCCAGTGTGAACACAACACAAAAGAAAAACTAGATGCTAGGTAACAATTTGTGTGTTTTGACATCTTACCTCCATTTGTGAGTGGAAAGGAGGCACTCCTACTGCTTTTTAAACCACTTTAAACAGCAGTTACTTTAACCTTTTTTAAACTCTCGGTGAGTAGAAAAACACAAATCCCTTTATTTTAGACCACAGCTTTCAACGGTCGTAATTTGTGTCACAAAATACTCGTCATAAATACTTAATAAAAGCTGTTCAATCGGGTTGAGACATCAAACATAAGCGATTTGTTTTGTTCCTTTGGTTCAAACTAGGCCCATGTGATCTTCTCCAACAGTGAGAGTATATCGCGGAAAAGGCCCTGATCCCCTGCGTGTTGCAGGGAATCCTTAACTTAAATGTGAATTTTGTCCACAATATTTTTGTTAAAAAAATACCCTCACTTTAGTGAGTAAAATGTGAAGTACTAGAGTAAAATACAGCACATACAAGAAAGATCTGCCTGAGTTGATTGATATGCACCACATCCGGAATGAATCGGACCAACGTTTGGGAAGTTATAAAGTTATTTATCTACGACAAACTGTGTTTTGTGAAAGCTCCTCCTTATGAGTAAAATATGAGGAAAAGATTTGTAGATAAAGATCCCCTACTGTCAGAAATATACAAACCATCTTTCCCAAAATAAATCCAGTTCTTCCTCGCACTAACTAGGTTTATGCCGGTATAAAAATTTGAAGATGATTTGGAGAGTTATTTTTGAAAAACAGCGTTTTTTCCTAAAAAAGTAAATGTATTTAGTAAAATATGAACTACTAGAATAGAATATGATATTTACAAGATATATCTCCTCGTTGAAGTTCTGTCCAACAAAATTTTTTTTTTTTCTAAGAAAATATCCCCAGGGGGTTAATATGAACTATTTGAGGGAAATAAGATCTATATACAAGGAGGACAAATTATGGCCCGAAAACCATTGGTGATAAACCTCCCGCTATTTTCAGAAATATAATTACCTTTCACAAAATCCCTACAGTTCTTCCTAGCACTAAGGCCTATTCGGATCTACAATTTGAAGATGATGCAAGAAATAGTTTTTGAGTTATCGCGTGGGAGTGTGCGGAGAAGAGTTTGAAAAAGTCATCTGTTAAGATTCAGTATCACCTCACCTTAGGGAAATAAAACAAATGTTTAAAGTAGAATTCTAGATTGCCAATATTAACGGAATTATGCATTTCATTTTCACAAAACAAATCCGATAACGATGCTAAGATTTCTCCTTGGATCTGTACCTAACAACAACATCCTCTAATGTCTGGAGAATATATATTTTATTCAGGTCTTTCATTTATAAAAGTATATTTTGACTCTTTTCACCCCTGTCAGATAATATAACTGCTGTAATTTTGGATATTGCATTTGGACTTAAAGTGATTTTGATAACATTTCCACTCTTTTTTCAGCTCTAGATGTAATTACAAATTCCTTTTGAAAGTCTGTTTTTTCTTTTTTAACATGACAATCACAGATTCTTCTCCGCACCAATAATTTCTGCTTTGGAATATAAAAGCTACTATTTCAGTGCTGGCAGAGAACGTAACTGGAGAGTTGCAGGATGATCCACTATGAATGTGATTCATTCTAAATTGATGTCTATATTTGGAGGCGTTTGATGTGGAATTTTCGGGTGAAATGTACCAGAGAGCTATTGATCCTCTCCATCCATCTGCTTTCCAGCTCTTATCCAGTACCGTGCTGTGCCATCTCCCCCAGCTGCTCCCTGTACCCCTTCTTGGAGATCCTGGGGAATTCCTGAGGTAGATGGGAGATCCGGTCTAATCCTTCCAGTCTGTTGTGGGCTTTAAGCAGCGTCTCCAACCATTCAGAATACCTTTAAATCTAAAAGATGGCGTTCTGTGTTTAAGTCTATTGACTTAGTTTCGATAATTTGAATGTATGCAATGACAAAGATCCTGTTTGTCCTATATTTTTTCTTAATATGAATTAGAGTTTTAAGCAAAATGATTCAATCCTCATTTTAGGTTAGTTTTAATAGCAAAACATAGAATTTATAAGCTGTTTGAAGTAACCAATTACCACAAAAATATTGTTAAAAGCTCAATGAAACAGATTTGAATGGCTTTTCATCCACATTCAATACACAATTATACATTTACTGACTACTGCAGTCCCAAAAATATCCATCTTCGTAAATCCTCATAAGCTAACTTGATATAGATTAACTGGGTTGTTTCTTACAAACAGGTGAATTTAACCCAAGTGTAAAACACAGGTCTCAGTTTTGGGGACAAACAAGAAAGTGAACTTAATGATGATAGCAGTGAATGGATAGCAGCTCAGCGTGGGTCAATAATGAATCAAAGAGGAATCAAGTGCTCATGAGAGAGGGTTAGGTCAGTTAAAGAATATACAGTATTAAATATTTACGGTGTGAGGTGAGGGAAAGCCAAAGCACACGGAGCCTCAGGTAATGTCGGATGGATTCCACAATCTAGTTTCAGTAACCCCTAGATGAAGATATCTCCCTATCTGAGAGGAGGCTGAAGTTTGGGACCAGTGGACGTTCTAAAAGCCTTGGGATCGGTCAAATACTGATACATAATTTCCTCCAAGGCTTGGTTTCAAAGGAAGTCCTGATTTGAAGAGGGCGATTCTGACATGTAAACCCTGGAATATCACAGTACTGGTTTATTTTCCTTCAGAGGAATTGGCTTAGAGTCCTCAAAAGTTGTACTGCCGGTGTACTGGCGTTTGGCTATGAATCACATTTACATGAGGTCACAGCAGCAGTAATCGGGAAAAGTATATTTTTTGTCATAATAAAGGAAGAACATTTGTAATATCCGTTTTATTTTAGTTATTTAGACAGTTCTCTTGCAATGTGGTTATCGCAAACAGCTTATAAATAGCATATTTTGATAATAATCCTAGAATTCAAAGGGGGTTGAATATATGTACTTCCAACTGCTGCTTCTGATGTTACACGGCTGACAGGTCAGTCATGATCTGAGTACCTCAAATGTTTGATTTGTCATATATTAAATTCAATTTCAGTGCAACAAACATTATGATGGATGTCAAAACAGCGTGCTGGATTTATTTGAGGTAGTCCTGCGCATGAATTGTACTGGATTACATTACAAATGAAGGGGGCGTCTGCTGTCATTGCGTCGTAACGCTGGCAAATATGGTAGAATTGATATTTACTGATCACTGAGGCTCACAGAGGGGCACTAAACACGGTTTCAGAGTATGATGTCATCTATACATCATGTTGAAGACTACGACGTTGAATTCATGGAGAATGTGTGTGTGTGTGTGTGTTTGTGTATTTGTGTGTGTTAGGGCGGGGGAGGTGCCTCCAGGAACATAAAAGTGTCAGTTTGTGACTCAAATGCGGCATACAGACGATCAGATAATACACTCAGTCACCCTCTCCACCACCGACTGATTGGCGATAAAAAACCTTTAGGGGCACTCGGGGCTCTCCGCTGGGATGGCTGGGGCCGCGTTCACTCACGAGTTTACCCCCCAGGCCTACACGCTCAATTATAAGTTGCAGCTTGTATGTTGGATGTCGCTGTTGTTTTTGGGAGATTGGAGCTGTTTTTTCCCTTCGTCGCCAGCTTGTGTAACGTTATGTCATCCTCTGACGGCGTCTAATCTAAGATCCACTCTCGGCTAATGGAGAGTCCCTCCGAAACCGTTCAGCGAGGGCTTGGGTGGGATCGTTTCCCACTGCTGGGGGATTATTTTAGCTGCTTGCATCTTTCCCTGATAACGATGCACAAATTGGCATCCGCCGCAATTCTTTAATTGTCTATAAAGCAGAGGATTCTCATTTATAACAGGAAAACACGGTAATATGTTCAATTTCACCAGAACCAGCGCAATGATGGATACTTTCATTTTTGTAGTGGCTTGCTGGGGTGCTTGTGAACGGTGGATAAATAATGAATGCTTTGTATGAAATCAAATAGTCATACTCGTAAAAGACATACACAGGACAAGATAGTGAAATTTGGCTTACGCTGTCCTCCCCGACAGCAAGGGTATATTCCCGAAAAGTCCCCAATCCCTCTCGTTGTACAAGCAATCTCCCTTTTTTATAGAAAAAAAACCTTCCTTTAGTAAGTAAAATATGAACTATTCGAGTAAAATACGATATTTAAAAGATAGAGCTCCTCGAGTTGATTCATATGGACCAGATTTGAACTGAACCAGACAACAATGAAAAGTGAAGGCCCAAATACATTCTTTCCCAAAATCAATCCAGTTCTTCCTCTCAGTAAGTTCTACATGGTTAAAAAAATCTGAAATTGAGCCATGAAGTGCTTTTTGAGTTATCGCGTAAACAAAGAGGATCTGCGACAGTTGAGGCTTCGATGCGGATTCCATAATAACCCTGATTTTTTGGGGATATAATAAGTAAAAAACAGGTGTGTTGCATTGTGAGCAAAGCACCTTTATTTTAGGTCATTCCTTTATTAAAGGAATTATTCTATTTTCTCTCAGTAAATTACCTCATCAGCAGGTAGTACATATCGCCCGGCTCACCTAAAAACACTGACCTATTTCCAGATTTTAGTCGGAGGAAAAAACAACAGGTCAGCGAAGAGTTATTATCCAAATTTGGATAATAAGTAGTCATAATGGAGCTCGAGCCTCTCTTTAGGCTCTATTTTGCAGGATTTCTGATGCACAGCTAAGATCTCAGAGTGGTCAAGAGGTGTGAGGTAGAACAGGAGCACAGCTGAAAGGACAGAGGAAAGTAAGCTGCAGGAATTTGCTTCAATTGTTCAGAAAGACCAATGCAAGAAATACTAAGAAAGAGATAATATTGAGAGAAAGAGGCTAATTATCGAGCTACTTTGGCTCTCTATGGGTTGATAAATCTTTATCGTGACTCATAAATGGAGTTGTGGGTTTTAACATAATTGGACATTTAGGAGTTTTAAACCTGAGTAGAAACTTAGAGTTTTATTTACTCTGAGTATTTACTGTTTGGATTTTTTCCTATCCTTTCATTTGTCTTGTTGGTTCCCGATTTAATGGAGGTCAATTACTGAGTCAACGCGCTCCTCCTTTCACCTTCTGTAGATTACGTATCTCCTCACTAAAAACCACCGGAACACTGTGGATGAGTACATGACATGTCATCCATTCCTTTGGTGATTGTAGTGGAGTGCATATATTTCTTGATGTATGCAATGGAGAAAATGAGGAACCTTCCGAGTCAGTTTGAAATCATCTCTCTAGCCAAAACTCAAGCAATGAGATTCACACAAAAACCTGAATTTGTAGACAAATCTAGAAGTTAAAATGTATAGTAGGCGAAATATATTGTTGAACAACATATTTACATACAAAATAAAATCGGTACAACATTGAAATATTTAATGTCCCAGTCAACCGTGTGGTTGAAGTCTATTTTGAGTCTCTATTTCCAATTTAAAAATTTGACTGAACCTGTTTATAATATCACCCAGGGGCAGCATTTATATGCTAAAGTGTAAGGGGCCAAAGATGGATCCCTGTTGGATACCACAGTTCAAACGAAACCACGATACCACGGCTATACAACCCAAATAAAAGTCCAATAAGGCTCCAATAGTTTTCGAAAAAATCCTATAGTGAAATAATTATGTAAATATGTTTATTTTAATGTTTAAAAACAAGCTTGACTAAATTATTATTTTATGGTGAATTTAGAGTGTCTAAGATATTAATTAATAAATGCCCCCCAAAAATATAATATATATAGAAATAATTAATTTGGGATTTTTTTCTCCTGGTGAGTATATTAAAGTGTGGAAGTGAGCAAAAGACACAACATCTTAATATGCATCATCAGCCATAACATTACAGCCAGATTAGTATCGGTTATCTGGTTACCATGGCACCCGTCAGTGGGTGGGATGTGTTCGACAGCAGGTGAATATCTTGTCCTGAAGTTAATGTGTTTGAAGAATGTAAAAATTTCACGGGACTGAGCAACTATGACGATTGCCAAATAGTGATGACTAGACGACTGGGTCAGAACATATCTAAGAACTGTGGAGTGCGTCCTACAGTCTACAGTTTAAACACATAAGACAGAGAGTGATGAAAGTATGAATGATTTATGACAACAGATGATGTGTGATTATGAATCCATCAGAAAGTCTTTGGCGCTTAGACTCTTCAGGGGGGTTTTGATCAAAGGGTGTCTGACCTGAGTACCAGCATGGAATCCCCCCCCCCTTTGGAGTTTGGTCACAGGTGGTGGTGGTTGATGACTCTGCTGAGGCTGATGATCGATGAAGCTGATGGATCTGCGAGGACTAGGTGGAGGTGAGGAGTTGGTGGCTGCGTGAACCAGCAGCAAGAACTAGAATGATGGAGAGAGTCATATTTCAAGACAGCAGCTGATTGGATGGATGAGGCGACCTGATAAGTGCAGCAGGTATCAACTGATGCCCGAAACCGTGGACCCGGTCATTGAGACTGAGCATTTGAGAAAGGTGAGGACGAAAGATTTATGAGCATTACTGTGTATTAGTGTGTGGGAGGATAGTCTTTCAGACCGAACTTCCCATTGATCTCCATTTTAAATGATCTGCCAAACGGGGTTCAAGGAAGGAAAGCTGATGAACTGGTAATGGGGTCAAGGCTCTGATGTGAAACGGAGCAAACGTTTGCCCAACAGAGGAGCTACTGTAATTTGAATTAACTAGGTTTGAATACTACGGCCGATCGATGTCTTTATTTGGGCTGGCTGTAGCTCAGTGGGTTGAGAAGACGTCTCCCAATCGAAGGATCGGCGGGTCGGTTGTTCGAGCCGAGCCGTCTGCATGTCATAAGGTCTTTGAGCAAGAGACCCGGAACTCAATGACTCTTCAGGGCTGCCCACTGCCCCCTCAGGGACGGGTCACATGCTGAGAAAAGATTTGTATGTATATAATGTGTAAGACTACTTGATGAATGAATTGAGAATTATTATTAGTAATATTATTACAACCTTCAAACTTGGAAAATTTATGTTACCATGGAAATATTAAAAAAAATAAAAATCATTTGTGGGAAAGTTCAAAATGTCAAGAGGCAGAAACAACTTACTAGAGTTAATATATGTATGAAGTTTGGTGGAGCTAGAATGTAGAGTTTTCAAAATGTGCTCAGTAGTTTCTAGCTTGAGCTTGTAGTAAGTTCAAAATGTCAAAATACACAAGTTTGTATTACGGTTGATAAATATTGAATATTGTGAGTTTATTCACATTAAGTCATTTTAATATCAGGAGATAAACTCAAAACCTCAGTTTGAGATTTTTGATAGTAATTCATTTTCTCAGCCACATTGTTGAACCTGTAATGCATGAAAAATAGAATTTGAATGATTTTCATGTAAATTTTATTCAAGACATGGTGAAGTTACGAGGATGAGACCACCAACATTGTCCTAACACATGACTGCACCGTTAAAAAATTGACTGCCATTGACTGCTGGTGCTTTAACTTACTTAACTTGCTTAACTTACTTCATACACATTTGGTGCATACACTGCTGTACACTGTTAAAAATAAAATGTATTTGGAAAATTAACAGTAAAATACCAACATTGTGTTTGCCAGAGTTTTACCGTAAAAAAATATAGTCACCATGTACAAGACATTACTGTGAATTAACATTAAGAGAAAGTAAACACTGTCAACCTGTTGACAGTTACATAGTTAATCAAATACATTTACGGTAAATTACTTTATTTTTTTTTTAAATAAAAAAAAAAAAAAGTTACAGTGAAATATCAATAATAATAGACAGTAAATTTCAAAAAAGTTAAAGTTTTGGTAAGATTGAAGGAACAATGCCAAAATGTAATTACAGTAAAAGTATTGTTTTGTATTAATAATAGACTTTGCTGGTATGAAAATGTAATAAACCAACTTTAAACGCATCCCATCATTTCAACAGAAAGGAAGATGAAGATGCTACTACGGTATATAATTGTGAAACAATGTTTAAATTATAGGTTTGATGTCTGAAAAGTAATATAATTCACTGTTATTTTATGCAACAAATTAAGCAATCCTAAAAAGGTTTACTTTATATCTGTTTTATGGTTATTTAACGAAATGTTCTTGTATTTGCTCACCTTTTTTTTTGTACGGTAAAATTAAGGTAACCACAGGTGCCGGTATTTTACCGTAAATTATACAGATTTTTTTCTTACAGTGTAGTAAAACATGACGGATTTCGAGACGGATGGCCTTGCCTACTCCTGCCACAGTGGAAACAATCTGATTTGTGTGTTTGTGTCGGAGACAACAGGTCTCATGGCGAGGGTGCATGGAAAATATACACAAACAAGCAGTTTAAGCATTGATTTGTTTAGCTTCAATAACAACATCTTCTACGCTCAGTACAGGATTTACCGATCAATGCAATCACTATAATTGGTCCCCTTTACTCCTTTCCTATTCCACGTGGGACAAAAAAAAACTTCACATGGGAATCGACAGAGGGGAAAAAGAGTATGATACGTTTTTTTGCAGACCGACACTAAGCGTAATTATTTTTCATGTAATAAATGTATTATCTCCCCAGCTGAGCGCGGCGTTGCAAGATCGGAAAAAAAATTGCCCAAGAGGGTTAGAGTGGACCGTGAAATTTTTATGATGGAGGCAATTTAGTCAATAAAAGCAGATGTACCTCGTGCTGAGCGCTTCCATGAGTAAGTGTTCGCAGCCTGAGTGAAGTGTCATCACTTTGCTTGGGACACGGGCATCCTCGGGGCTTTTCCTGTGAAAACCATCATCCGGCATGTCTTCCCACACGTCGTGTCACTAAACTCCGCCGCGGTCAGGATGTATGCCCACGAGTGATGGAGGTTTATTGCGTGTAACACGCAACCCAATTTGGAGCTACGGCGAATTATCGGGAGAGAGCAAGCGACATTATGTACTCTACGGGGCTGTGAAAAACTATTGACCCCCTTCTACTTTTGCTTATTGCTTGAACCGTCAAACCGATTTCCCCCCTGAGGAGAGAAACTAAATCCAAAAGAAAAGAAGAAACCTACCAAAGTGCTGGTACCAGCTGGACTAGATATGTTCATTGACATTCTCACTTAAAGGGAGCGTTTTATTTTTCGAAGCAGGATGATTCTTAGGTCTCACCAGTAGCACAGTATGCCTATATCAGAATGATTGAAATCCATCAGTCTGGGAAGGGTTTCAAAGCCACTTCTAAGTTTCTGGGACTCCAAAGTTCCACAGAGTGAGACATTTTCTGCAAAATGAGAAGACTTGGAACAAAAGTAAATCTTCACAAAAGCGGAAAACCACTCAAAAGTTCTTGGAAGCTGGACAAAGGCTCATTGAGGAAGTTTTAAACGATCAAAAGAAAGCATTCAATGGACTGCAGACTTCTTTCACCTCAATAAAGGTCAAGAGTTCACCAATATTCCAAAGACGCTGGACGAAAATGGCATCCTGGGGCACAAGTGAGGGTAGAACCACTGCTGACACAGAAAAAACATCAAGGCTGGACTGAATTTTGCCACAACACAACTTGATGTTTTTAATATCTTTAAGAGAATATTCTGTAGGATAACGAGTCTAAATTGGACTTATTGGAAGATCTGGGTCCACCTTAATCTGACAACCACTCTCTTGCAGAATTCTTTAAAGGAGAATGTCAGGTTGTGTTTCCTTGACTTGAAGCTCAAGAGAAACTGTGTCAAGCAGGAGAACAGTCATCGCCAACAGAGGAGAAAGTTCACCTCCGAATGGATACAAAACGATCTTTTTTAAAAACTGTTGCATTGTGAGTAAATATTGAAAAGTTACAAAATCATACGCCGGCCAATATTAAGTCAGACATAGATGTTATGATCTGGGGGAATTAGGACGTGAGACAAATTTAATAAGAGAAGAGGTGGTTTATGGGCTGCATCTCCAGAATAAGATTGCATAACTATTGGTTTTTGATATTATGATGTCGGCAATTCCGGAATATTATTTGACAGCACTTCTAATAGAGCCAGGAGAAAATAGCCAGAAAAGCACTGCATCATTCAGAACATTTATATAATATTTCTCAGGTTTATTAGCCCACAAAACGCTCAATTTGTTACAGGGTTCAGTCAGTTGAACAGCAGAAAGTATTAACTTAGATAATAAAGAAGCAGCTGCTGCAAAGTGAAAAACGTAAAGAGTAATTCTTGTTGGCAGCTCAACGGAGAATAAATAACATTTCATCCAATGCAATGTAGAGGAAGATTCATTGAGTGGTGAGCAGAGTAGCGAGTAACTACAGGGGATCAAAATTAATACGTGCCTTCTTACTATCCATCATACAGACGTCCTAAAAGTGCTCTTTCTAAAAAGCATGAATAATACCGCAGTGTCAGCAAAAACTTCGGCAGAACGGCAGAGCCTTAGTGCATAATGGAACGCAGAGCCGAGGTTAAAAATGATGGCTGACCCGCGAATAACCTTTTGATTTGAAAAAAAAAAAAAAATTCTCAAACACGAGGCTCATAATGGTTACGGGTTCCGTCGCTGTGATAGTGGACATGGATCCATTAGCAGTTAATTGTCAGAGCGTCCTTGAGCGAGGGCCCGAACCCTAAATGTTCCCTCTTTTTCACTGCTATGGTTGTTCTTAGGTGAGAGACTCAGCAGCAGTGAGTTCGTGAAATGTATGCAAATGACGCTCAACTCATGATGAGGAAACTCGACTAATGAGAGTGATTACGGAAAGATTTTTGCAGGGAAAGCTTCATAATGAGACGGCAACTTGTGCCGACTGATGTTCAGATTGAGGGAGGCTGGGTTCTTGACGGTCACGGCATAAGAGTAACGCTAAGTTTCTGAATGGACCATATTCTATTTTTGTAGCTTTTACAGAAGAAGGACTGGCGAAACTATAAGTTTGATGCTGACCATTTGCGAAAAGTAATATGCGGCAAAGTAACTAGCAAATCGCCTCTAGAGTCTGTATTTGGCAAAATGACCACCCGACCAAGACCGATGATGTTTTTTCCTGCTTTGTCCTTGTCAAAGACGCAATAGGATATATTAACGTTTACACTACAAAAGATATGTGGTCAAACACGTCCCAGACCGTTTCGGCGAGAGCTGGGAGTGATCGGATCACAATGCGTCATTTCGCACTGGTATTCAGGGATGTTCCTCGGTGTCCACTTGTGACCAAATTACCCGTAACGCATTTTAAAACCAAGCGCAAACAGGACCTTGGAGTGTCCCAAATGATAATCTAGCTGATTATGTCATAATTAAAGAACCAATCATCGGTTCAGTACCTCCATATTTGGGCTCAATTTACATGGACCAGAATGTGTTTAAAATCCAGCTTTGCTTGCTGTGTCCTTGATTCCGAACTGATTGTGAATCCTCCACCTTTGGGTCACAGCATTTTATCAAATCAACTAAATCATCAAAAATTATATTAAAAATAATGTAAAAGGTCTCGTTGTTTCCCCAATCTGGGGAATCATTATTAATTTACTGCCCTGCTGACAGTTCCGCTGGAGCACGCCATACATGCAGGTAATTGAGAGATCCACTATACTCCGCAAAAAAATCAGACTCTTGCTTTCTAATACTCCACAGCTTCGCTTCTGAAGTTAAACAATGGAACTGCAGTCGAGAGGGGAGGAATTATTTGCCCACACAGTTCTAGCCTTGACAAAAAAAACAACATTTTTTTTCGCTTACAGTCAATTTTGTGTTTCAGAAATTCCAACAACAAACAGTCCTTTATTTTTCTTCTGACAACAAAGCTGTCAGAAAGGAAACCGGCCCACAAACCACAATGCACAGCAGCACACCTGGCAGCCCGGTGTTCCAAGGAATACCGCACTGATTCTCTTTTTTTTATATACTTTAGTTTGAGTTGTTTATTAAAGCGTGTGTCAATAAAAAGATTGACAGCTCTATTCCCGTTTGGTGTGTCAACAGGAACCCCCGGAAAAGCTGACATTAGTCGGCCAGCCGAAACGGACCCTTTTATCAGAATGCATGCAATGTTTTATCTAATACTGTATCTGCTCAAAAGAGATTATCATTTAAATTGATTTAATTCAAAGTTAATTTTTTTGAAGGAAAATTTGGGTACAGAATGGAAAAATATGTCTGATAAATAGTGGGTATATTTAGATAAAATAGTTAGAGGAATAGAGATTTGCAGTTATTGGGCAATAGATAAGTAAAATAAAAGAGTTCAATCGGACGAGTCAGGCTAACCTCAACTTAGAAGACTCTCGATTCGGAAATTTTTTGATGCACGTAATGTGTGTTGGCTTTCTTTTTTTTATTTCTGGATTTCCCAGAGACCAACTCACCAAAAGAGCTACAGGAACTGTTTACACAACTGGTTTTTTTTGCATTAAACAGCAACCTTTGGTTAGCCTTTGTTGCACAATAACAGCGTTTTCGGAGCCTGGAAATGCAAACGTTTGAAAACTAGTGTAATCTTTTGAAATTGCAATTCTTAAAGTTGACTGTAAAGGAGCGTCATTAAATTTTTTGTGAAAAATATGATGAGATGGCCCGCTTTGATGTTTTCATGCACAGACAGAGCTACAAAAATAACTACCTCATAAATGAAATGTGAATTAACTAAAAAAACTTTTTTGTGTGAAAAAGCTCCTATAAGAGTAAATATTTCTTCTAGTCGATTCGTAAAAAAAATCTCCTACTATGTGAACTATTCACCTATATCAGAGTGAAATATTATATACACATATACGAGATATACTCCTTGAATCAATTCATATATACCAGATCTGGACTAAATCGGACCAACGCTGAGGAAGCTATGTCCGTTTTCGTAAAACCTTCCTAGTTAGTAAAATATTAACTATATGAAGCACTTTATGTCAGAAATATACAACCAACTTTTCCCAAAATCATTCCAGTGCTTCCTCGCACTAAGGTCTTTGTAGTTGCAAAATCTGAAAATTATCCATGAAATCATTTTTGTGTTATCTCGACGCGATCATGGCGACGCCGACGCCGATTCCATAATATCCCCTACTTTTCACGGTTGCAGCTAGAAGACTATCTCCTTAGGTGTTGATATTACAAAGTCACACTGCCGATTGCTGGTCCGGCATAGATACTACAGCATCTTCAATCATTATTCCGTATCTGGCTTGTTAAGACTCTATTACTGTGGTATAACATAACATAAACACGAAGACTTAAAGTCGGAGTTCCAGAGGTGCAGCAGCGGCAGCGAGCGCCATGCATCATGTTACTTTACTTGACATTTCCTGTTTACTTCAATGCCTCGTGTGAGTGAGAAAACAGCTCGAACTGACATTGCCGACTACTTTTGTAGTCCGTAAATCATTTTGACATTCGCCGCGACACGGCCTCTCCTCCACTGATGCAAAAATACATTTGCCAGCCCGACTGCCCAAACCACATCTTCAAAATAATTGATATCTCCTCCTCAGTATCGTTCTCTCTCTGCCACAGAGGCATGAAGAATAAAGAGGTCAGACTAGGCTTGCTCTTCCTGGAAGAAGCGCTTTGAGATGATGTTTGGTGTGATTTTGCAGAATTACTCATCGAGTTATCGATGGATGTTGATGCCACTCAGTTGGGCTCCGGAACGAGGAAGAATTGATGTGATTTTGAAGATGAGTGTGGAAGTGGATCTTTTTTTTGTCCTCTTTCTTCAACATTTGGTGAAGAAAAAGTAAAAGTAAAAGTATTTTATAGAACATTTTAAACAGTTCATTGGCAAAATATTCTTCTGAATGATGGGAGACAAAGAACTGTAAAAATGAACATAGCAGATTTGGTGATCTAAAATGTTTAAATCTATAAGCTCTCGCAGAGAATTTGCGGCTCTATGATGCAAAAAAACGATTCTACGGGTGTGCAACTCAGATCACTAAAAATATGCTGATTGAGACGTATCTTCAAAAGTTTCAGAGTTACAACCTGAGGAAAACTGCCAGCATTGAAATCATTGATATCAAAAGGGTCAAACCCTCATAATCACTGATCATTTTCAAATTTTATGCCCGCAAAGAGCTTAGTGTGAGGAAGAACTGGATTGATTTTGGGAAAGGTTGGTTGTATTTTTCCCACACCAGGCGGAGTTTTTTCTCTAAAAGATTTCCGAACCTTTGGTTGGACTTAGTCCCCAATTTGGTGCATATGATTCGACTCAAGGATTTTATAATCTTTTGTATATCGTATTGTAAGCTAATGGTTCTATTTTTACTCATGATGGGGGATTTTTTTCTACGACAAACGACTTTTTTCAACATAATTTTTGAACCTTCGGTCTGACTTAGTCCAAACTGGATGCAAAAGAATCCAATTTGGACTAAATCATACATATTTCTTGTATATATCGTGTTTTACTTCAATTAGTTCTTACTTTACTCACTAGGGGGAGCTTTTTCACTGTTTAATTCCTAAATAACTTCACATTTAATTCGAGGAGTTCGACGCAGGGGATTAGGGGCTTCGATTTTTACTCTTGCTATCGGGGACGACGGCGTCGGACTAGTTATAAATCACTCTTTGGCTAAAGCTGGTAAAAGCTTGCCTTAAAATGATTTTTTTTTTTCAGTGAAAATCCAAAATAAATGCGGTTGGAAACCTGATATGTCTTCTCATTGATTTTAGCCACTATGAGATCCTTTGGGTTCAGATTTTTAACTGAAGACCTTGAGATGGATTCTGTGTCGAAAAGGAAGAGTCAATGAAAGTGTCTTCGAAATGCTTTTTTTGATAAAAAATTATTTTTTTTTACATTTTGGCTTATTGAAAGCAGTTTTGTTCAGCACAAACCAAAATATCCACTGATGAATGATGGGGATTCAAATAGAGGTGAGAAAAGAAGTCATTATTATTTTTTGGAGAGGACTGTGTGCTTCAGAAAATAAAAGGTTAAGGTTAGTATAAAAAGAGAACACTGTACTTCTTCTTCTTGTGCACTGAAGATCTTTAAGTCAAATTTAAATATATCGGCTGCAATTCGGCAGATATGTATGGATATGGATGAGATTATGGGACTGGTCTGAGGGGGCTAGTGTGAATCTCCGCTTCATTTTCTGCCCATACCTATTCCAAGGATTTGCATGTGGCCTCTGAAAGCACCACCGGGAGACGGGATTTGAGTTTTCCGTGCTCAGCTAATGCGCTCTTGTCATTGCCGCGCAGAGAGCCATATCAATAACCTATCAGCAGCTGCAGCTGTTATGCTAGCACAGCAAGCGGTCGGCATACATCCGCTTTTGAGCGTTCCTTTGGGAAGGAAAAGGGGGGAAATCGGAGAACTAATCAGGAGCGGTGGCGGCGGCGGCGGCGGCAGCAGCGGCGGCGTCCCGGACTGCGGAGGTGAATCCAAGTGCAACAAGCTGGTGACGCTGATGGGAGCTGACACGGAGAATTGGGAGAGGATCGGGAGAGACCCTTACTTAAAAAAGCTGTTTCCTCAGCTTGGAAAACTTTGATTTCCTGTAATGGAGTCTTAATCAGGAAGGGATGGAGGAAATGCGGCGGTTTTGGAAACTGAGTTTGGAGTTTGTTTGTGCACGCGTTTTTGTGTATTTCCTGCAACAATGCTCCTTCCCGTTCCCCTGGTGTTTGCACAGAGTTGACTGGGTTGTGTAATAACAGCTTTATTACCATCCCAGTGGTGTAGATAGCTGAAATGCCGAAATTTACAAATTGGCCTGTTTTGGTTTTTTTTTTCAAACTAGCTTGTTAGTGAGGAACGCCACGCACACACACACACTCACACAAACACACACCCACACACACACACACACACACACACACGCACACACATCTGAATCCATCGTATCCACACACATGGGCATAAGCAAACACGACACACCTCCCTTCCCACAGTCGCACATACAAATCCAGTAGACGAGCCCGACATGATCACACACCAACGCCGGCAAACACCTACTTCTTAATCTCACAGCACCACAAACCCGACGAGGGACTGAATTATCAACTGTGAGGACTTGGCGTGGTATTAGAGGGGAGGCAACCTCGGCTGCTTGTTTGGATGTTAATTAGTTTGGCCTGTTTGCATTCTTATTTATTTGGCGCCGAGACTTTGAGCTGATAATCTATTCACACTGATATTGAGCGATAAAAACTTGAGCACAGATGAGGTTGGCCGGCGAAACGGCCGCCGCCGTTTCCTTCAATTATTCATCGGCGGCGCGGGCTCGGAATGGTGTCCTATGCATTTCAAAGTCACTTCAATCGACCGTTTAGCTGCTCAAGGTGCGTGCGAGGAAGGGGGCGGACGGATGATGGCGACTAATAACATCCGGCATCAAAGAGCTACACCGTTTATTATCCAACCCCCCCAAACCAACTCAACTCTGCGTTCCATTCAGCTGAAATGTTATATGGCCGTGAATAGCAAACGCTGTACGGAGATGTATTGATATGCATCCAACATGGGGCGTGTAATGAGGAGAGATGACAGGGGGCCTGGACCGCGGGCGCACCTGCCACGCACCGGACGCCAAGTTAGAGTCAGACGGAGATGAAGATGAACCGAGGCAGACAACAAAAGAAAAGCAGAAGCGGGCCCCACTCCTGTCCCACCTCACCACCGTGGTTCCGTGTGGATTATCTACAAGTTATAGCTTCTTATTCCTTCCATTCCTCCGTCATTGAAGGAGAGATTAGATGGCGCCGATTGCTTCGGCTATCAAACATCATGCGGTGGATCCGTCACCGGCGCCATGCATGCACTGCGAGAAAATAAGAGTGCGCCTCCCTAACCTCGCCTCTTTCCCCTTCTCACAGTCAACTGATGCTCACTGGGATGTAAGGCCACTAGTTCCCCCTCCTCCTCCACCTCCCCCTCCTGCTTTATCCTCCTTTCCTTTCTCCCTCTTCTTCTCCTTCTTCTTCTTTTATCGCCAACTTGTGAATGGCAGCCAATCAGGGGCAGAGTCGCCTCAGCCTCAGCCTCTGTGACATCCACCGCCAGAAGGAGGGAGGAGGAGGAGGTGGTGATGGACAGAGAAGGAAGAGGGGAGGAGGGAGAGAGAGAGAGTGGAAGGAAAGTGTAGAGGAGGAAAGGGAGCCGGTGAGAGAGGTGGAGAAATTGTGCGAGGGAGGGGAGAGAGAAAGAAAGAAGCATAGAGCGAGGGAGGGAAGCAGGCGGGAGTCTCTCTCTCTCTCTCTCTCTCTCTCTCTCTGTATCTCACACACACACACACTCACATACATTCGCACCAGCTGTGCTGTTGTCAGTCTTGGAATGTAAGCACTGCCGCGAGGAGTCAGATTCTCCGCCGCTAAGCACTGCTGAGGAGTAGGTACCCAGTCACCGAGCACTCAGTGACACAGATGGATGCTAAGCTGTGAGAGAAGAGGAAAAAAAAAGGTAGGGGGGCATGTCTATTTTTATTTTCTCCTGATTCATGTTTTGTTTAAGGCTATATATTTTTTATATTGTCTGTATTCTGACTCCAGGGGGATGAGCTTGCACTGTGGCAAAAGCCAAAATGATGCAGCAGCAGCAGCAGTGAAGAGGGGGGAAGAAAAAAAACTTCAGGGGAGCTTAAAAAAAAACTGAGGAAGGAGATGATTCTGATTTTTACCGATTGAAATTTTTGACGCCGCCGTCATTTGTCGAGGTGCACTGGGGGAAGAGGCACGAACGGAGCGTGGCGTTGAAGATTCCAAATAAGGTTCTTCTTTAAGCTCATGAATTATGAAGCAAACCCTAGAATTCACTTCCTTTTGAAAGACCCCAGTGATCAACCGGTGACACCTGTCAATCGAGGCATGACTCTATATGTGGAACTTTAAGGGGTTTTTGGCTCATAAATATACTAGAATGAACTTTTCTGTTTGCTGAATCCAAACTGCCTGAAGTGAAATTGTGATTTCCTACCCTCTATGAGGATGGACATGTATAAATATATATACCTGCCTACTATGTGGATGTACTTCTATAGATGCCTATGGCCATATATTCTGTACATATATACATATATAAATGGAAGGATGCCTGTTTCCATCTGGTGGTGGTGGTGGTGTGTGTGGGGGGGGGGGGGTGTTTGTGCACCTGTGCATGTAAAGCCCTCTCTGTGGAGATGCGTTTGTCTCCCTGCAGTAAAGCCAGCCGGGGCAAATCACACTCGTGATGCGCTCGGGGCACTGTGGCGTTCATATCTCCATGAAGGTGTTCATCGGGCGCCGCTCGGCAAGAGCAGCCAACGGTGTTGGCGGGCGTGTGCGTGAGCCTGCTACAAACTTAGTCCCTTACCCCTCCGCCACTCTTTTTCTTTTTTTTCCCCCCCTTCCCCTCTCTTCCCCAGTTCTCTCTCTGTGCCGCCACACAATCGCCACAGTGATGGTTTTATGGGTAGCGGGTCAGCCGCCACGCAACGCCATTATTGTTTAGAGCAAATTAGCCGCTAATGCTGTGGGTGAATTACTGTCAGATACGGAGTGACCTTTCCGTGGGGGAAATGGAGAGGAGGTGGGGATCTTTCCCCCCTCCACACGGCCACGGAGGCCCTCGCCGGCATTCACGCATGAATATTTATGTCCTGTATTATGCGACTGAGGAAGCGTACTTTGGCAAATCATCGATATAATGTAGTTAAATTTGAATATCTTTCAACTCTTCTGACAGTTTCCTTGAGATGCTGCTCTGCTAGATTTTAACCCGCAAACCCATTCCCAATATAAGGGATGCATTTTTTTTTTTTTAAAAACAACAACGTATTTTCAAAATAAGAGCGTTTCATACTTTTTCAAAGAAACAGAGCCATCTCCTTTCTTTACAGAACTTTTTTCTTTCTCTCTTTTTTTCCTCCCACCATAGAAATGTGCACTCTATCACAGGACTGCTTAGAGGATTTTTCACAAACATAGTGAGTAAAGCTTGCTGAGCCTTGCAGCCGCTTGGACTCGGGAAGGTCTAGGGCTCCACCAAGTGGAGACTCGCTCGGCTGCTGCTGCTGATGCTGCTGCTGCATCTTTGGTGCATAAAACGCCCCTCATGCTTGGAATTAAAGTCTCTGTGCCGGTCTGTCAATACTAATCACAGGAGCTACTCAAAGTGCCAATCACACCTGGACCCCCGGGCACATGTATGGCATTTTTCCTGCCTGAAAAAAAGCCCGTCTTGAAATCCTGTTATTGGATGAACGGCGGCGGGTACAAACGATCATCATGACGCCGCCGCTTTTATGACCTTGCAACCCTACCCCCACCCACCCAGATGCCCTCCCTCCATCTTTGTATTTTATGCCTTGCCGTTAGCCGTCTGCTTTTATTTACGGCCCCCCACTCCAGAAGAGTAAATGGTTGAATTCCTTGACATGGGAAAATGATTAAAATGGACTCTCAGCATGGTTATTTTTTTTTTTTTTTTAGACAAACACATTTCTGATGGGAGATTTACTTTTTTTTTTGCTTTTTGCTGTGCAGTAAAGGTTATGGAGGGAGTCATTTTTAGGAATATTTTATGAGCATAATATGAAAAAAAAAACAACAACCCTCTAATTGGGAGGTCATGGTGTTGTACCGAAAAAGGTTACATCTACTTCCACAAACAGATGGTCAGTTTAGGTGATTATATTCCCGCATGTATGGAGGGTTATCCATGTATTATGCATGCAAGACCTCCCGAAAGGCTTCAGCACGCCGCCAGACTCCTGCTGCATGCTGCACCTTTAATTATTGCCCCACTAAAGTCAGAGAAGCTATAAAAGTGCTTCACTGCAGCCGCACGCTGTAACTGTAACGTTCATGCATGTTCAATTTTTGGAATGCGTGTGCGCGCACATTTGCACCAACCGCCTGTTATTGTGAGGAGCTTCTTTTTTTCTTTTTTTTCTCCAACGCATCTCCTGATGATCGTCTGATCAAAGATTTTCTCATTCAAGCCAAACAAGAATGTATAATTTTGTGCACATTAAAGAAAGTGGAGCACAAGCAGGCGCTCTCGCCAGCAACATTACTAACAGCATATTTAACTTTTTTTTATTTTTGTCCCTTCACATCCAACCAATAAATATAATCTAATCATAAACTACTTTATTTTATTTCATTTAGGGTATTTAACAAGCTTGATATTTGAAGCCTATGGGATGTGGCGCGCTCGCTCGTCCTTTAATGGAGTGTTTGGAAGAATCCTGAAAAAAAAAGGAGGAATAGAAAAGAAAAGAAGAGAGAGAGAGAGAGGGAGAGAGAGAGGGAGAGAGAGCACACTCTGGCCTGATGCTTAATAGGCGCGCCACATCAAAGATTAATATCCAGAATGCTATTAAAACTCAAGGACAGGCTGGGATGATAATTAGAAAATGCAATCACAAGCATCAGACCAGATTAATGGCGAGGCGGCGTTTCCTGATTTGGGGAAGGCGCGTGTCAGACTCACGCCACGCGAGGGTCAGTCGGAGGAAAACATCATGAAAAAAAAAATGCACTAATCTGCAATTTTCAACACTCTTACGTGTTTTATTCCACCTTTTAATTCAAGCTTTAGAATCACTCCCCTCTCTTCTCCGGTGTTAAAGTTCACATTTTTTTTTTTTTTTTCATTCTGATCCTTTCCTCCGAGAAACTTTCTGCGTTTTGACGCCTGAAAGGAAAGTTTATTCCCAAATTGTATCAGATCAGACGAAAAGGTGCTCGGTTATTTGGAAATGATTGCCTATTCTGTTCAATCTGTCGAGGGTCTGATTGACAAAGGTTATGCAAAAAAAAAAGAAAAAAAAAAAGAAATGCTTTAACTACACATCTGGTTTGGCTCATTTATTTGATTTTTCTATTCAACGGAGGGAAATCATTTTTATTTCCGTCAGAAGAATAATAACGCAGATTTGTTAAGCGTGTTAAAGCCTCCGCTGACATCCCAGAACTGATTTAAGCAATGGCGGATAGTAACTGAGTACATTTACTCCAACACTGTACTTTAAGGGACTTCTACTTGAGTATTTCTATTTTATGTTACTTTCAGCTTCTACTCCACTACATTTGTCTGACAGCAGTTACTTCACTGCAAAAATTCACTCTTAGAAAAGTATATTTGTCTAATTTTCTGTCGTAATATCTCATTAACTCTTTTTCAGTCACTATTTCTTATTAAAAAAATTTGACTAATTCTGTTTATAATATAATCCAGTTGCAGCATTTATAATTTTGCTCAAGAGTAAGGGGCCAAGGACCGAACCCTGATGCGATTGAGAAAGTTATTTTCTATTAGCAAGATTCAAGGAATTACTGAACAAAATGTAATTTTTCAATAACCCAAAAAAAAAGTCTGATGTGTAAGAAATAGTTTTTCCAAAAACATGCTCCACCATAAGGTGGAGCTAATCTATTTAAAATGAACTGTTTTCCATAAAAACCTGTAAAACATCATCATGACAGGATTTTTTAAGTCTGATATAACAATTTTGTTGTTAATTAATAAATGAGAAACACAAAGATACAAAATATTCAAAGAAAATAATTTTCCACATTTTGTGTCTTGGCGGTGACATCAAAGGGTTAATACGCTCTGGTATTAGACAGAACCACTTCGCGGAAAAATCGGGACTTGTTTCCAGATAATGCATTTAAAAATCTTGCTAAGTCTAAGTATCTTTAAAATGTCTCAAAAGCAAAGTTGGAGTATTTCTGGCTAACTTATAGACACACTTTGTCCTAGCATGCTTAAATAGCGCTTTCTATTCTGACTTTAAGTACGTGATGGTTTTAAATCTAGAACAATGTCGCTACTGAAGAGATGGGGCTGAAAAGAATTTAGAAAAATCACGCGATAATCCATAAATTGCAATAAAAACAAAGTAACGCGTCGTAAAGGCGCCATCTTGCAAAAAAGCGGGAAAAATACATCTTTAAAACACATTTAATATACACCTAAATACAGTTAGAAACTTTTTTTATCTTAATATTATGGCTTGTTTCAAGGAATCCAACTATATAACTACATATATATATATCTAACTCCAAAAAATGTTCACGGATCATTTTCAAATTCTTTACCCTTATGGACCTTAGTGAAAGGAAGAACTGGTTTGCTTTTGGGAAAGGTCGGTTTCTATTTCTGCCACTAGGGGGAGCGTTATGACCAAAACTTTTCCAGCCACAATTTCTTTACTGTTGGTCCGATTTCATGAAAATTTAGGGCAAATAAATCAACGTAAAAAGATCCAGCTACTCTAATAGTTCCCATTTTACTCACAAAATGAGCTTTTTTAGGGAAAACACTGCTTTTTCAGAAATTGCTTCCTAACTGTTGGTCCAAGTTATTACCAACGCGTTTTCTCCGTCGTAACTTTCCCACCATCAGAACGGTTGTGTCTAAATTTATCTCCTATGACTCGACACAACGGAATCTGTTTGGTTTTATTCCTGAGCTCAGAAAAGTTTGTTAAACTGTGTCCATCTTCATTATTGAGTCATTATGGGATCTGATCTCAGAGCAGACTGCTAAGTTCGTAGAATTAGTTAGGTTGAGTCACTATGGACCGTTTGAGATTATCAATGAGTCACATTTAATCCGAGGAGTTCAATCAGGGGGGGTTGCTTGTACAACGCAGGGGGGTTGGGAGCTTCTCTGGGATATATCCTTTCAGTCGTGGGACGACAGCATAGGTCTAGTTTCTTAACTTGTTTTATTTCTTTTCATTCACTTCATGTGTTTCCAATTATATGATTTCGTGTTGGTTGATAAAATTCTTCGTCAGCTAAATAAACTATTTAAAAAATAATAATAGTCTGGGATAATCGGGGAATTTCCGAAAGCATGAAAATAAATTGATGTTCCGTGAAGAAATTTGAACTTTTTTTCCAGCGATAAGGACAAATATGCTGGTAATCTTGTAGATCAAACTACTCAGCATCATAAAGTAGTTAGATTACTTCCTTATTTCACATCTACAGCAGCAGCATTCGTCTTTACACCATTACACTGCAAATAGAGTACTTTTACTTTGAGACTTTAAGTATTATTTGCCTTTAATTCTGACGTACTTTGACCTAAGTAAGCTTTTGAACACAGGTATTTTATCCGTAGTGGACTTTTGTCACAGACTGGTATTGCGTCTTATACTCAGATGAAGACTCTGAATATTTCATCCGGTACTGGATTTAAGGGAATTGCCCGGAGAGCGCTGGTCTCGCCTCTCAGCGGGTCGCACGGTGAATGAATGAGTGCAGCGCCGGTATTCTTGCATTCATGCAGGCAGTCGGCTAAATGGCCTCTATTAGGGAGTGAGGCAAAGATTTATTAAGATTAACTTCCAAAAAGAGCATCAATTATGCATGCGTACCCAAATTACCTATCAGGAGTCCCGCGGACGCGGCGTTAGCGGAGTATCAGGCGCGGCGGTAGAATCGGTCTCTGAAGTCTGGCGGATACTCGGTAATGGTTGGGTTTCATTTCTGCACAATTCATCACGTCTCATGTCAAAACATCTCCAGTCCCGTCTGCACACATCAGAGTTCACCATCACACTGATAGAAGACCTGGACCGCCGTAGCAGGGAGAACGCCACATTATGCACAGTTACTCAACTGCTCTACCTACGCACACATTTGAGGTACTTGACTTGAGTATTTTCCAATTTATACTACTTTACACTACTACTCTACTTCATTTCAGAAGGAATTTATATATTTTTGACCTCCTACACAACTATATTTCAGAAGTAGGTCTACTCTGACTGTTGTAGTTACTAGTTACTTTAGATATTACATTTATAAATTGAAGGATTTTCTTTTTTTTCCATAAATTGAGAAAATTCTCTAACAAATTAAGACAAATATCTTCTTTTTTTTAAAAAATTAAAAATAGTCTTGGATTCTCTAGAAAATGTCGCAAAACAAGCAGATCTTAAGAAAAGGTGACTTTCCATAAGCATAAAGTAATCAGATTACATCAGCCTTTACAAATCTACAGCAGTTACATACGAAATTTAAAAAAAAATTATGCAGGAGGAATATCAATAGAAATATAACAGTTGAATTGGAGTTGAAGGGGGAGGAGCTATGCAGATTAATGGCCACTTGATAGGAAAGCTCTCCTGTGATGGTCCTTCGTGGTCTCAGTCTACCGCTGATGGACCTCTGGTTTGACTCCAGTGGGGCGTTCAGGGGTCCATCAGACTGAGAGTGGCCATGACAATAAAGGCATTTTGGTTTCTCATTATTTCCGTGTTTGCACAGATGAACTTGAAGTAAAAACAGAAAACTTCAGGGAGGACAATCTGCAGAAGAGAAGAAAAGAGAAGAGAAGAGAAGAGAATGGGAGTGAAGCATGAGTTCAAAGTATTTTACTTCCGCTGGAGTCAGAAGCCATCTGCTGCGGGAGGGAGGCTGGCATCAGGCCCTTTAAACATGTTCGGCGGTTATGAAGCTCTGTTTGCCGATCATCAGTGTAATTAGTGAATCGCTGCTCGCTCCTGCGCTCCTCAAACACAGCAGAGAGGCAGACATGGCAGAGGGTTGTAGCTGCACTGATTAAACTTTATTTGAGATGTACGCGGCTGATTGGAGTCTTCTGGCGAGACGTTTACATCGCAGTGGCGTTTTTTTTTTTCTTTTTCATTTATTTCAGTCATTAATCACCTTCTTATAACTTTGTCTAATGACTCGTGTTTGGTTCACAGGGAGTTGCTGCAGATATTAAAATATAAATATATATATATATATATATCAGTGTTGTGTTAATAATACAAATCCGATAACATCGAGTCATAATGGATAATAAAGCAGAGATGTTTCGCTTTTGTTTATCAGTTCGCATTTTTTTTCACTATTCATTAAGTGTAATTGTTCTTTCTGTCATTTTGTCCCTGTTTACCTTCTGATGATTACATTTTTGAGCGCACCAGACTTACCAAAAAGATCAAAAGAACAAGCAATAAAGAAAGTTGAGGATGATTTTCATTAGTATAATTATTCAACTTTGTTTTTCCAACTGAATGGAAAACATAATTTAGTCAAAATATGATGTTGTGATCATTTTCATTACGTTATTTCAATTGTATCAATGACTTTGTATTTAATTCTAATCTCCATGGTTAAAAATCTAGATCTGGACAACCATACACTAGAAAATATATATTTTCTAAATATACTTTCATCCCTTTCACGTCTTCACCCAAGGAAAAAAAAAAAAAAAAATATATATATATATATATATATATATATTGCATATTTTATTTCTTAAATTTATGAACTTAATATTTATAGACAATCTAAATATATCATAAAATGACATATTTTTGGGGTCAAGCATGTTTTTAAATATCAAAAATAAAATACTATTATATATATATATAATATAATGAAATTCTGTTTTTCATTGAAATAGTACAAAATTGTTTTTAATAACCTTAGCTCAACCTTTCGGTAAAACATGTTCGGAGAAAAACTACTTGACCGTTATTTGACCTTTTGTGGTTGTAATAAGTTAATGGGACATTCTCAATAGCCCCTTCCACCTGTGGTGTTCCCCAGGGCTCACACCTTGGCCCCTTACTCTTTAGCATATACTTGCTGCTACTGGGTCTCATTATAAACAGGTTCAGTCATATTTGTGAAGAACAAACAGTAACTCATAATGTGCTCAACCAAACAGTTACGCAGAACAAACCCATTTGGTTTTGGCCACATCTGGACTATTTGATCATCTGTATCCGCAGTTCCATTTAACGGAACCTGTTTGTTATAAGACGCAATGGCAGGATGTATATGCTAAAGATCAAGGGGCCAAAGATGGATCCCTGTGTGACACCAAAGGCCACTGAGGAAGATGCATCAACCGTGGCTATTGAGAAAGTCAAATTCGATAAGTAAGATTACTCTTGGCATATTAAAGCGTGTTTGGACTCACTAAAGAGAATTATGTAACTTTATAGACCCCCCAAAAAAAGAGTCTTATAAGGGTCAAATAGATTTCTAAAAACATCCTTTCACCAAAAAGGTAGCCTTGGCTCGTCTCTGCGAAAATGTAATCAAAACCCAGTCAAACCATACGTGAGTAATCCTGCTTACAGAAAAACAACCAAACAAATATTAACCTAGGAGGGGTGAAAATATCCACTAACGCGTTCTATAGTGTGGGTTCAAGGGTTTATATCAGCGCTGCTTCATCATTGTGAACCACCTTATAACCGCTATTCTTAACTATGTTCTTGACTTTCCTGATTTCTTCCCGCTTTCTTCGGCCCCCCTTCCTTCTCACGCGGAGCGCGAGGGAATAATCCCTATTTTGCTGATTGCATAATTAGCCGCCGCCACGCTAGAAGCACAAATTGAAAGAGAGATGCGGGCTTTAGAAACGAGTTTGAGTCTTGCTCTATTGTCGTCAGTGGCGGCTCTACCCCGCTAAGATTTAAAGCCTATTGTTAAAAAAAAGATGCCTGACTGTCATGGAGGCGCTTCTTGACTCTAGTCTCCTCTCTCCGCAGGGAATCGGGAGGACGTCGGAGAGCGGAATACAATGTCTGTTCTGATGTCACTGCCTTCCAGTGTTCGCCCCGTCAGAAGCTCATCATCGCCTTAATTCACGACTCATCCCGGACATCGCCCAGCTGATCGGATACCATGATAACCAATCAGGTTCTGCTTTTCCTCATGCTCTCCATCCTGTGGCCCAGCACTGCCCTGCCTTTTATGTCTGGGAATATTGGGAATCTGTTTGGAATGCCAGAGAGTGATGGGAGGATTCTCCAGCGGTCCAAACGAGGATGGATGTGGAATCAATTCTTTCTGCTGGAGGAATACACAGGAAACGACCATCAATATGTCGGCAAGGTAACGCGTCAAAACACAATGTGCGGAGACTAATTATGGACGCTTCGGCCTGTTGTAGGAGTGTTTTATCTAATTGGCTGAAGACAAATGGGCTGCCGGGAATCCGGCAGTTTCAGTTAACTGTGGATATCAGTGGCACAGCGACTGCACAAGAGCTGCTCGCTCTGCCTCCAGTCTTCTTTAGTACTTCACACTCCTCGGTCAGAAAAAGAAACACACTACACTCAATACTGCATCGATTTGTTGTTGGCCAAAAATAACAATACGGTTGATTTTCAACAGTTTCCATACAGTTAATTTCTTTCCAACAAACCTAATGATCAACACTCACATCAATCAATGACATCACCGACTCCTGAGCCGGGATTCCAAGGTAAACACACATCATCTGGAGTTAACACTTTTCCCGACAGCTCCCTAAATATTGAACGGGAATCAATCATCCGTGTCCTCCATTTCCTTACTGAGACTAGATTAGAGGATATTTTTATGGATATATGCAATGGAGAAGATGCCCAACCTTAACATAAACCTCAGTATCATCTGTCACTGGAGGAAAATTCAATTAGCTACAGTTACTTATAATAGTTAAAATATCAGCCATAATATTAGAACCACCTGTCTAATATTGCGGAAGTTCCCTTTTAATGTGTGTTCGGACTTTTTTCTATTTTTTCTAAGGAACAATTGATAAAAATGATAAAAAACAATTAAACTTTAACTTCCATTTTGCATGGTGGCTGATCGCAATCTCTGGGCGGACCAGTGCATCCACCGTATGATGTTGTAGTTTGATTCCAACTCCTACTGTGTCAATAAATCAAATAAATCGTAAAAAACAAAAGTCAATATTGAACGTGTAAAACAAATAGAATTAAATGGCCCATCAGCCCCGGCAGCTGGCTCCGGCCTATTGACAATCTGTCAATAAAGATTGGTTTGAAAGCTCGGATGCAGGTGGAAGTTTGTTTGCTAGCTACTAGCTGCTAGTGCATATTATATCACAAAACGTTGCACGCCCATTTCCACATTGCATATATAAAGAAATGCTATTCATATCTGTTACTACCTCTACCTCTGACTCAGAGGCAGAAAAAAGCAGGCCCACCACTACATCTCGGTTAATTCTATGAAGAATGACGGGGCAGAATTAAAAACACACCAGTATTGTGTTGAAGAGGATGTGCAAATGAGGCTGAAGAGCGAAAGCATGGGCGATAGGAGGGCAGCGAGAGGAAGATAAATAGATGGAAATAAAGCAAACCGTCTACCAAACAAATCTACAAACAGATGGACAAAGGTAAAAAAATATCCTCTCATGAGTGTTTCTTCTTACGGACAAGCATATATTTGAATGTATTTGCAGGAGCTCTTGTTTGCTTTGCATTGGAATTTTATAATAACAGAACAAGGAGAAGGTTTGAATTATAATCAGTGTCAAGGAAACAGATAACTCCAACACAAAAACAGGCATACAGCTTAAACCAGAAAAAAAACAAAAAACAGTTTGGGACAAAATTGAAAACCTACAGCACTTGAGAGACACTTTTCCTCCTATCAATCAAAAAAAAAGAAGAAGCAGGGTTTCAGGACAATTGCTCCTCCTCACTACCCGAACGCCCTCTCCCCAGATCAGAGAGGTTCTTGTCAGCTCACTGGTGCCAGCACTCTATAGACAGGTGTGATGGGGAACGCTGCAGTTATCAACTCGAGGGAGGGAAATGAGGAGCCTGTCGACAGCCAATTTTCTCCGAGGAAGCAGGCTTTCATCACACACCTCATTCTCCGGAGTAAACAAGTGTCTTGTGCGAGCTTGAGTAGGGGGGCTATGACAACTCCTTGTACAGAAAACTCTCAGCCTGATGCAGTGCAGAGAAAGAAACAGCAAAAAAATAAATGGGATAGGGAGAGAAGAAGGAGGGAAACCATCAATCATGGGAGGCCAATGAAATCCACCTTTGTATGTGTGATGTGACGAAGCAGCAAAGCAAACACGAACCCTTAATGACGCCTCTTCGGCGACTGCTCGCTTCTCAACCCTCAGATGCTCGCTGCTGCTGCCGCCCGAAGTCTGTCCCACTCCTCCGCTGTCCGATATCATTCACCGTTTAAGTGTCAGAAAAAAACAGCAGTGTAATAAATAACTGAGTGGAAACTAGGGAAGGAACCCTGCTTTCCTGGAGGAACTGTGCCGATCCAGATCATGAATTTGATCAATTCAGCTTTGCAGCTCTAGATGGCGAGACAGATTGTGACGGGAGGGAGACTATCCATCCTGTCGTCAGGGTTGCAGGAGCCTATCCCGGCATACATTCCCACATAGAAGCGATTTAGAGACATGTTTTTGGACTGTGGGAGGAAGTTGGAGTAGCTGGAGGGAACCCATGTAAACACAGATAGAACCTGCAAAGTCCACCCGTATGGACCTAACCTAAGTAACCAAAAACCTCAAGCTGCGAGGTAACAATGCTAACTACCAGTATCTAAATGGAGAATACAGCAGACATTCAACATGTAGTCAATCCTCTAAGTACTGTTTTTTCTTTCTGGGTCCAGCATCTCACCTCACCATCACCTTAAGGCACTGCTGCCTCAGGTAAATTTTAAATGTTCATATCTTTTTCTTTTCCTCACCTAAATCAGAATAATCAGATAATCCGGAAAATACTCAAGGCAGCCCATTGTCTCAAGACATCAAAGGCTGTGGCACTTAATCACGTTACAAAGACATCACAGACATAATAGAGGGACGTTAAGGATTATGGTTTACAACGTTAAAAAAAGGGAAGCCAGATTTCTGATTCTGCTGCTTAAAATGGACTTAATCAAAAAATCAACTGGCTCTTTTCAGTACACGATCACCCTTCCACCAGGTTTCATAAAATCTGTTGAGTAGTTCATGTATGATAGACAGAAATGGTGAAAAACGGCAGTCGACTTGCAGTGTTAAAGAAAGTGAAACCAAATTCCTGACGTCGCCCCCTTATTATGTAGCAACCCCAAACTCTAAAAAGAATGCTTCCTTAAACCCTGCCCAACCTTTCCTACAAGTTTCATAAAAAATCTTTTAACTAGCTCATACTTAGTCTAATAGACTGAATGATGAAAAGGAAGTGAAACCGGAGACCTGATCCCGCCCATTTTAATCAGCCCCACTCTAAAATGTAATACTTTCTTACTCACTACCCAACCCAACAAAAAGTCCATCAATTACTTTATACGTAATGGATGGAAATGGTGACAAAGAAAGCTCTCTCTTGCCATATTAATGAAAGTGAATCCAAATTCTAAACACTGCTCCAAAATTAAATGGGTTCTTCCTTGCTACCATGCCCGACTCTTCTACCGAGTTTCGCCCCCTTTATTCAGATCTGTTCCAAAATAAGATGATATTTTCTCTCCCTTTATGGCCAACACTTCTACAAAATTGCATTAAAATCTATCAAATAGTTGATGAGTACAAGATGGAAATGCTGAATAAAGCCCCTCCTGCAGCAATGAAGGAAATGGAATCCAAATTCCAGGCTCCGCCCCTTCATTCAGACCAACTCCAAAATTTAATGGAGTCTTCGTTGTAGTATGCTCCACAATCCCACCACATTTCATGACAATCAATCAAGTATTTTTAGTCTAGTCCTTCAAAAAACACAGAAATCCACCCTGAAAAACAAAACCGCCTTGGAGGAGGTAAAAAGGACAAGACAAAGGATGGACGGATGAAAACAGATTATATGTACATTTGAAGCATATATTCAGTAAACCAGTCAATCATTCAATCGTCAAAACAGAGTATAACCAATAATCAAGAGCTGCAGACACGATAAATATCACCACAGACAGAAAAGCAACATGGAACGTCTGAAATAGAGCGGCAAATTGACCCAAAGACGGACAGCCTAATAGGCCTAAAGACCGAGATGGAGAGATGAAAAGACAGACTAATAGATACAAACAAAGAGACAGAACAATGGAGATAAAGACAGGTGCACACAGAGACTGACAAACACATAGATTAGAGTGGGAGAGAGAGTGAAGGGATGGAGAACCAGGACCAAAAAGCAAAAAAAGCCCTTTCATGCCCAGCACAAAGCCATCAAACCGTTGATGGTCTTCCTCATAAAGATCATTTAATGGCCTTTGCAGAGTGCGCTGTGGGAGACCTTGTTTATTTCACGTTCAATCAGACCCCTCTAATCAGCCCACACACACACTCGCTAACTGTCACTCGAGGTTGATTTCTTGATTAGGGCAATCGAATTGGATGTAAAGAGCGGCGGCGCTCTAGCATGGCTCACTCCTTCACTGAGCGGGAGGCGGCAGGAACGGCCGCAGCGCTGATATATGTTATAAATGCAGCTTTGAAGCACGCCGATGGGAGTAGTGTGGACCGATAGCTCGCAAAACGATAAGGAAAATAATTGCATGAGTAACAGTAAGGTTGGGAGTACCTACTGAGAATAGAGGGGGCGGGTCCCTAGAGGAGCAGAAGAGGATGGTCCTCTTTTTTTCGAGAGACAAGAGGGAGAAATTAAATATTACCAAATCTTAGGATAATTTATGAAATCATTTTTATATATTCTTTTGAAAAAACACATTATTGAAATTCTGATTTTTCCACAACAGTGATATATATATACAGGGAAGACTATGGGAAAGGTAGTCTGGGTGAAGTATTGGTGGAGGGCAGAGGAGGACAGACTTCACTGTCCTCCTCTGGAGTAGGGGTCTACGCCATCAATCAATGTATTTCAATATGCTTTTTTTTTTTCCCTGTTGATCTGCTATCGGCTAAACCACATTACAGGATGCCCCAAGGGAGGAAGTCCTCCCTAACCAATCAGCAACCAGAATACAATCTTGACATCATGTTGGTCCGATGAGAATTTCTTCCTCTATTCTCTATCAGCAAGGAAGGATTTGGAAGTTGTATTTATTTATTTATTATTTATTTGTTTTTCTATGGTCTGTGTGTTTTTCAGGTTTCAAGTTAAAAGGAATTGTAAACATTCTGTTTTAAAAAGCATGTATTTATTTCCCTGAAAAGTCGGGGTTATTATGGAATCAACATTGGCCGCCGCATATCCTTTATGTTATGTAACTCAAAAACTATTTTATGTATCAATTTGTAATATTATACCCTCGTGGACCTTAGTGTGAGAGAGAACTGGATTGATTTTTGGAAACGTTGGTTATATAGTTAGGACACAAGGGGGAGATTTATCTATGAAACTTTTTAGGCCGTAATTTCTGAACTGTTTGTCCGATTTAGGTCAAATTTGGCGGCTGAGAATGGACCCACTTTAATAGACAATATTTTACTCAAGATCAGAATTTTTTTGTGTGAAAATAACAGTTTTTCTCTTCAAAATAACTTCCTAACTGGTGGACAGAATTAGTCCAAATTTGATGCATATGAATCGACCCAAAGAGGTTCATCTTATATTTGTCATATGTTACTGTAATAGCCCATATTTTAAACACTGAGGGGAACTGTTGTATGAAAAACGCTGTATTTTGGACATTAGGTCACTTGAAATTTGAGCAGTTCAATCAGGGGGATGGCTCGTAAATCACAGGGGAATTTGGGGCTTTTCGGGGATATCCCCTTGCTGTCGTTCCCGGCAGCGTAAGCAGAGCATGAATAAAAGCCTCATGTAGTTAAAGAAAAGCTTTTTAGTTTCTGACTCACTATTAAAACGATATATAAAAATCTTTGTCGTCCCTAGTTTTTAAAATCACTATTCGCCACTGACTGAGAAAAAGCTTGCTACGTTTCACTGTAACCGTAGCATGTATTGGTTTGAAACACTCGTTCTAACAGAGTTTCATGAGGCCATTAGTGAGTGTGAGCACCCACTGTGTGCAGCTGGGGTGCCCTACTTCTTAAGCAGGGCTGGAGACGCTTGCAATGCTGAGCAATGCAGCCGCAAAACTTTGAATTCCGGGGCGTTTGAGTGGCGTGTTTGAAGCGAGCAAAATCCAATTAAATTTCTCGGCTACACCGCATTGTCTTGTACAGAAATTAGAATATTCAAGGTAGCTCACTTTGTTGTGCTAATACGTATCCTTGAGATTATTTTTTTTGCAAGGCTTCGCCTGCATGGACAGAAAAAAAGACAAAAAAAAAAAAAAAAAGCACGAAGCACACTTAGCTGCAACTCTAACCTGCAGGATGTACATTGTGGGAGAGCGTTCCACCTGTTAAGATTTCTTACCCATTTCTTAAGGGACAGAGGAAGAGAAGAAGGACGGGTAATTATTCGGTATCCTTTCTGTGCTCTATTTTGCTATCTCCTCTCTGCAGCACCAAGGAATGCTTACCAGAGACCTGACAGGAATTACCAATGATTTTTGCCGCTTTACTGACAATTCCTCAGTGTTTGTGCGAGGCGATTTAACTCATCAAGGCTCTCTTCTGTGCTTGTGTTGTAAGGCCTTGAAAAAAGGCTGTGTTTGTGCTGCGAGGCCTTGAAAGGAGAGCCACTAAATCCATGCAAATAAAGCGTGGTAGCGCTAACTGTTGATTTTGTGAGCGCTGTGTTTGAAACAACACGGCTTTGCACACTCGGAATATCAGTGCTTTTTTTTTTTGCTTTTCAAGCCGTACTAGATGTGACATGTTTATGCTGAGTTAGACGCAGAGTTTAGTGCACGACAAAGAATACTCACCTCTGGGCCGCGTCGATAAGAATCCATTCATGCTTTTTTTCTAAAGTCAATATTCTCTGTATGTTTTACATTTATACAGTTTCTGTGTCACATTCTTGTCGGAATCAATCCTTGAACCTGATGGAACGGCGTCGTGCCCACATAAAAACAACTTCTTTCTTCTTTTTTTTCTTTTTTTTTGCTCAACCACCCAGTAAGAAATCTATATAGCTATATGGAGGCACATCAACCATCCTTGACATTATAACCACTCGCAAGGGAAGTGAATAAAAGTGATTATTGCGAAACTCTGTATCCTTGAATTCCATAGGTGTGAGGAAAAAATAGTAAACTTCAAAGTGATAAGCAACTTTGAGAACGTCCAATTTAGTTTCCCCATCTACCCAGTCTTAGTCCTATCCAAAAGGGGTCTAATACCACTTTTTCACTGAGCTGGTACCAGGACTAGTACACAACCAGAGCTTGACTTAGCACCAGTTCTTTGCTTTGCTCAAAAAACTGCCAATGGAATAGCAAACAGGTTCTTAGGGCGGTGTGCAGATTGAACCATCTAAGCACTGGCACTATCACCAGCACCGAACTAGCACCAGGTTATTTTTGGTGGAAGTACAGTATAAGCAGGGTCCATTGGTTGACCAGCGACGGTGTCATAGGTGCCCAAGGCTCATTGACGTACATGGATGTGAAGGCCAGTCCATGTTCTTCGATCCAAATGAAAAGCTACTGTAGCAGGAATTATTGATAAAGTGTTTAGTGTATTTTATATTTCCTTTATTTAACAAGGAAGTCCAGTTGATATATATAACAAACAAAATCTCTTTTACAAAAGAGGTCTGGTAAAGGTGGCAGACGATCACACATCTTAAAGCTCCCAGTAAAACAACAAGAGATCATCATACACAGCGGCTCCTCAAGAAAAACAATTACATCTCCATCGCCATATTTTTCTATGATGCTTTTAAACTCATCAGTTGATACAAGTGCGTGGTGGTGAAGAGTGTGTTGAAGCCTGTCAAAGTCTTTCATAGGGGCTTTGCAGGTCAGTCTCTTTTCCTGGTTCTCGGCCTCCTGGGACTCTGTGGGCTCCGAATTAAAAGAGCCATCACGAACATCCCGGAACCCACTCTGATAGCTCTGGTTAAAGAAGGGTGACACATGTCGGCTCCCAGGTGAAGGTTCCCAGATGTCAATCAAACTGAGCATCTTTTGTGATATGCTGGACATTAAAACCCAATCCATCCCGCCATTAAAGGACGTCCTGCTTAACATCTTGTGGTGAGTTGTGGTTGGAGGTCTTGTGGAGCCCAATTCCTAATGGTCCGACAGCAAAAGCTCCACCTACACAATATTAGCTATAGCACTTATGACTATAAAGAGAAAAAAAGAAAAGAATGGTGCAAATATTGGTATGACAGTGTGCAGTGGCGAGGTAGAACCAATATTAAACAAATAAAAATGTGTGCAAAAGTAATCTTTAAAGAAATTCTGGCAGTATCTGAATATGCAGATGATATTATTGTTTCTGTCCATCAAATGGAAAATGAAAGATTCTTCATTTAGTGTTCAGTCCTGGATTTTGGAAACAGACACACAGATGGTTATAATGTTACAAACAAACCAATAAGTTTCAAAAAATACGTGATGTAAAGGCTTCCATGCTGCCGTGTCCACCGAGGGGAGGTATGTAAATCAAAGCACAAGGTTCTACAAAGACCGGAGGATTCCTACAATCCCCGCGGTCCGCTTTGGTGCAAATGCTACGGTCCCTTTTGATGGATTGTTGTTTGTTGTTTTTTCCGCTTCTCATGTTTCTTTTTGCAGGATTAACAACTGACATTGGAAAAATACGGCTATAATCAGATAAAAATCAAAAGATCTGAAAAGAAAGAAAGTAAACGAAAGAAAAAAAAGAAAAAAAACAGCCTATGTGGTTCTGAAACTGCACCGGCCTAATTACTAAAGTATAAGGGCAGGAGTGGGTTTGAATAGTCGCCGCTCTGAATACCAGTAATGAAATATGTTCCTGTTGTGTCGCGGCGCTGCTCAGCGAACGTGTCATAATGCCTCCAACAGCCAATATACCACCACACAGATAATGGATTTCAAAGGAAGGGAAAGGTGACTGTGGCGCCGTACCATTTATTTCTTCTTCTTTTTTTTTTCCACAGGAGTAAATGCCACGGATATAAAGGCCATTTGGATGCAAAAAATTCATACAAACACTCTCCTGCTCGCCAAAATTAGCCTGTCATTCATAGTCAATAGCAGCAGCGGCGGCGGCGGTGGCGGCGGCGGCAGTCTTCACATCCATAACGTGTCATAAATCCTAGCTTCCTTGCTCCGCGGCTCAGGAAGGGAATTTGCATTCACAAAGAATGAAAAGATTGTCCCGGAACACAAATATATGTGGGAATTCAAGCTGAGTGATATCCTGCTCTAATAGACTTTCGGGGGTAATGGAGTTCGTCTGCATGGAAATATTTCCAACCCGGCCAAACGCCGAGAATATTGTTCATTTCAACTTGACAGCATCTTGTTTTCATTCCTTTTTTTTTTTTTTTTTTTTTACAATTTAATTCCACCAAACTGCCAGAACATTTTTGATTCCTATTCGAAGTTCTGCTGTTCACATCACTCGTCCAACTGCAGCAATATAAAAAATAAAAATAATTAGTTTCCCCCACCGCTTGCCGGCATTAATATTAATGAGTTGCTGACGTGCGTTCGGTGTCCCTAACAACATGTGGTTTAAAATGTGAACCCTTGAGATGCCGCGCTAAATATATCTGCTGGCAGATCCAGTCCAGTAATGAGCCAGAATCAAGTGTCTGTCACAGTATCTCGCCATTAGTCCTCCAGCACGCTCCGAGCCGCTTCAAGGTGATGGGTAGGTCAGAGGTGAGTAATTTTAGCCGACGTTGCCGTAGGTCAGGTTTTCCGGGTTTTTCTTAAAAGCCGCAGTTCGGAAGAAAAATCTCGGTCTAATTTGATCAGAACTGACGGAGTGTGTCGCACTTGACACTTTGGGTGCGGAGACTTTTCGGTTCTGAGTCTCAGACAGATTTCTCAGCGGGCTGAGTGATCAAAATTGTCAGGATTTTTTTTTTTTATTCTTTCCTTGTACTTTGGTGTAAATGTAGTAATCCCCTCGGCCAAACAGTGTATGCATTGTTTCAAATTCTGCAGAACTCATAGGACTTAGTGACTGCATGCACGGTTCTCGACATAGGTGGATGATTATACGGACACTTTATTTGAGTATACTAATAATAACACACTGTCAAAGTAAAAGAAAACTCAACTACATTAAAATCCTTACATGAGTATTTAAGTATAATTAGCAATATGTGCTTCAGTCTGAAAGTAAAAGTAGTCATTGTGCAGTAGAATGGTTTCACTCAGTGTTACAAAGGATGTATTTGGATTACTGCATTAATATAGTAATTTATTTAATGCCTCCATGAAAACATATATTTACACCAACACAACCAAGAGTATAGAAATCAACTTATTTACATAATTATTTAGATAAAAATAGTGTAATATGAACCCCAAAAAAAAAATCAATATTAAGTAAACACATAAATAAATAAGCACCTGGTAATTGTCAGCGGTTATAATGTTATGGCTGATTCACGCCGATTTGGCCACCAAGAAAGCAACAAGGATTGAGGAGTTAGAAGCACAGAAAGTGTTACCAGGTAACTGCAGTAATTACAAAAATATATTTGTTGATGAAAAAATAAAATAAAATGGCGCCGCCATTTGTGGCATGAAGCCCACCTTTTTCTGACAGTGAGCAGAAAAAGCACATTGATCTCAGCAATTCTGGTGCACAAAAGACCTTTTGAGACATTTCTCAAAAGAGAATTCTCAGTCAAAAACAGCCTCTGGTTTTGCAAATGGGCTTGAAGCGAACAACAAGAATAGAAAGACGCCGACTTCTGTTTTTCCAGAGAGGCGCTCAAGGGCGATGGAAGAAATATTGTGAATAACTGTTTTTTTTTGTTTTGTTTTGTTTTTTTACATCACTTTTGTCTTTCAGTGTTTTTTCGGTGGGTTTTAGGACATAAAACCGTGTCCTCTTTAGAAGTCCATCTGCTGTCAGTCCATTAACTCAGAATCTGTGCGTTTGATTCCCAGCTGCACTCCAACATGGACAAAGGCGACGGCAACGTGAGGTACGTCCTGACCGGAGACGGGGCGGGCACCCTCTTCCTGATCGACGAGAAGTCTGGGGACATCCACGCCACCAAGAGGCTGGACCGCGAGGAGAAAGCCATGTACACGCTCAACGCCAAGGTGTTGGATCGGACCAGCAATGCAGAGCTGGAGCCCGACACCGAGTTCAACATCAAGATACACGACATCAACGACAACGAGCCAAAGTTCGAGAAGGACCTCTACTTCGCTTTTGTCCCGGAAATGTCGGAAGTCGGTACGTTACCATTGGTTTTCTAATAATTTTTGTGTTTTGTGGAACGAATCGCGCACATGGTTCTGTTTGTATTTGTACGAAACTTATATTGGATCCCCTCAGTTTAAATTTCTTTGGTTGCATGTTCCAAAAAGTTTTTCTGGTTTCACGAAAGGGAGCTTTCGAAAAAATATGACCAAAAAGCAGTAATGTTAATTACACAGTTTCAAGAGTTGCTTCGATTCCTTCGATGTCCTCTTCGGGGTGGAGCTTGGGGCTCAGGTGTGCTGAACAGAGACACTGAAGTGGAAGGCGCAGGAGATGAGTGGCTACAGAGTATTTGAGAGATACTCAGGAGAGTTTTTCAGAGTTGTCGGTAGATTTAGATGCTGGCAATAACTCAACATTAATGGAGGAACCAAATGAACTTTTCTGTAACCCGGTGTTCTGATGTGCTTAGGTTGAGGTTTGCGCACACTGATTGCTTCTTTTAGTTTGTAAATTGTTGTATTGTGTGTCTGCCACCCTTTTTATACATGTTGTTGCCTTGTTTTGTTCTATTAAAAGAGATTTTTCATATCAGTTTTAGGTGTGTATGTGAGCGTGGTTGTTGGTCTATGTCTACCCGATTCTGTGATGATGAATTAGAGACTTTTCGCGGGTGTACCCCCACCTTCCACCCAACGTCAGCTAGGATTGGCGCCCAAGGGACCTCACAACGATAAGTGGTTACAGAAAAATTGATGAATTAGACTTTTTCCTGTTTAAATTGAACACAAAATTAAGATGAATTTCTTAAAATGGACCGGTCTGAAGTCTGTTTCAGGCAGAATTTTTGGGTTTCGTCGTGGTCGAATTCCTGAAATCAACAGGCAAGAATGGTCTCATTTTAAGTAAGCAATCCCCTACCATAAATATATTATAATCCGTTAAAGTCAAGCAGGATGCACCTCTAATAAATCCTAACTTTTGGTCACATTTTCCCCGTCTCCCTCTGAGCCCGGCGCGGTTCAGCTCACGATTGACTGCACCCTCCTTCGCTGTGTGATTGTTATTTGTTTGGTCAAGCTCATTGGGCATTCATAACAAGTCATGTGTTTGCCATTTTTTAATAGGCGCTAGAAATATTGAAAAGTTTAGATTGTCATAGTCTTTTCCAATTAAAGATCTGCTTCATTGCCCTCCACTTCATTCCATTCAAATAATATAAATAAGCCCGACCGGCGTGAATATAAACAAAGCTCATGAAAGTGATGCATGCGACTTGAAATCAATCCTCAATTATGCAGGCGCAAATTAACACACGGAAGCAATCAAGGGTAAATCAAAACCCAATCGTCTATTGGCGACAAAATAACAATGGCCTATTTGGAATTCATAATGCGGCCCTCTTATATTTCCCAGCTGCATTGATACCGGCGAAAGGTGGGTCAGGGTCACCGCTGCTCGTCTCCCGACTAATAAACTGCCTTATATGTTCAGGCCGAACACATTGGTTAATCGAGTCAGCCAGCCGTGAAGAATCAGCAGCTACCCTTTATGCTAGCTTAGCTGGGACTAAGTGGGACAGATGTTCCGGGGGTTGATTAGTATTCACGGAGGCGGTCGGACCCAAACAGGACATGGCAGAGGTCCCCTGAATGCCAAGGACGGTGTTTGCAAAGTGACGTTATTGAAACACTCGGGTGGATTATGCAGGATTTAACGTGGAAGTGAGTCAAGGGCGAGCAGCGTCAAAGGAAACGAGCTCTGCCCGAGCTTGAATATCTATTCAGTAGTTTTATTTACTTTCAACGGATTTCAAGTATTTGGCGGCCGAGGCTCTTGATTCATGTGCAAATATACCTTCGATTTTATTTTAAAATTTTAAAATTTTTTTGTAGGTTGGATCTGTAGTTATATGATGGGTGATGCTGTTCAAGTACGCTGATTCGGCATTTAATAGCAGCCGGGAAATGTAAGGCAGTGTCCATGAACACTTAGCCGTAACATTAAAACCACTGTCTGAGTCAAACAGATCTGCGATGCACTGTGTGTGTTCTGATACCTCTCTATCAGAACCTGCTGAAGCTTTTCAGCACTTTGTGCTACAGCAGCTCCTCATGCAGATCAGCGAGCCTTGGGTGACCAGGTTCACCAGCTGTCCTTCCTTAAACCAATTTGGTAGGTACTAACCACTGCAGACAAGTCCTGTTTGTTTGTTTGTTTGTTTGTTTAAGGTCCCCGTTGACTTTTTCAAAACAAGGAGCTATTCTTCCTGGGGTCTACACACTTTACATGACGGCAATACAAAACATACATTCATACTTATGACAATTCAGTAAGGCAACGACAACAAAAATAACACATTTTAATCAAATAAACCCAAGAACAATAAATCAGCTCCAACTGAAAATGATTTTCATATAACCCAGAAGTTCCCCCGGCCATATTTCCACACCAAACAATATTTATTAATTACTGAATTGCACTTTTTAATTAAAAGTCTTTTAGCAATTTAACAAAAAACAAAAAAAACGATATATATTATATGGAAGCGAATGATGTCATTGCTCTGTTTTAAACTGTACGATGAATTAATTTGGTTTGTGCCCCCTGGAAACTAAAACCTTCCGGCTGCATGCCTTCTGGAATAATTATGTGTATCTGTGCTGACGGATCCTTTATCGTAAAAGTTAAGAGTACTCTTTGTTGTCATGTGATTCATAAGAAACACCATCGACGGATACAGAAATCTGTTTTTGTGGGTTTGGAGATCTTCTGAACGTAAATATAGCCATTGCAGTCTGAAATGTCCGTTTCCTGTGTCCGTGTTTATAATCTGGCAACTTGATCTTTTATTCTTCGGGTCAAAATTTCCCTCTGTAAATCTTCTAACTGTCGTGTCGTTACACAAACTCACAAAAGCAACCGAATGGACTTTTCTTTCTTGCCTTCCTTCCTGCATCTACTTTGCCAGCACCAATTTGTAGATTGTGCAGGAGCTGTACACTCTATTATATTACACGCATATTTTATGACACATTTTACCATATTGCACATTGTTTTTCATTATTCATTTTATGGAGTACTTTATTTTAGTGTGTTTTGTTGGATTGCACCACTGCTCTGGCGTTGAATTGTTGCGTTATTGTGGATAACATGTTATATCAAATCATATCATATACATAGTTGTTGATGTAGTATAGTTGTATAGAGTAGTTTTCTAGTCTACGGTGTTGTGGTAAGAAAGTAAATAAAGTAAGTAATGCTTTATTTATATGGCATCTTTCCAAACAGAGGTCGTAAAAAGTGAGTTACAAGGAGCCAGAACACAAAGTGCTTTGTTCTAAATAAGAAGAAGAGGACAAGAAAAAAGAAAAATGATAAAACAAGCAATGCCAAATAGAAGGATTTACTGACAAGGTGATTGAAATTTAATTGAGGGTCAAATGTGACACAGAGATTCTTGCATGAGATTTACCCCGGAGAGCAAATGGACCGATGTGCTTGAGATTGTCAGTAGTTGTAATTTCTGATCCGATAATGAGGGAGCTCTGTTTGGTCAGAATAAAGTTTTAGGTAATTCTGTGACGTCAAGTCCTTTACAGCGGCTGAAAAAGTAAAAGCTGGCTCTGATAGAAAGGGGTGGGAACACACAGACGGCGCATCAGAGATCTGTTTTGGCGGGGAAAAAAACGGAAATTCAACTATAATACGCAGGTGGTTGTAATGTTATGGCTAATCAGAGCTTGTCATTATGTACCCAGCGTCGCCGGACCTGTGGTTATGACTACAGAGATCAGAATGAAAAGCAGCAGCAGTGTGACCTTGCAGATATAAAGCCAGTCGAAATGTGAAAGTGAAAAAAAAAATGAATCAATCATGGATTTATTTTAAATTAGCAAATGTTTTGTTTTACTGTTTTTTCTAAAAAAAAAAAAAAAACTCATATGTGCTTGAAACTCCTTTTGGATATATTACCTAAAGAGAGAGCAAGAGAGCAAGAGAGAGAGAGAGAGAGAGAAGGATCTTTTCTTAAAAGTCTTGATGTTGCAGAAACTTTTCCTCTCATTGATATTTTAAAAAATCCATCGAGCAGGAGAGCAAAGTTTAATCAAGGCTGTGATTTTTTTCTCGGAGAATCCGGCTACAGTCTGCCTCCTCTCTGTTTCGCAAATGAGCCAGCTGCAGCATCTACCTTCATCGTTTCTTCCCCCGAATGAAAAAATGAGTTCTAATTTTATGTCCCTGATTGATTTTCATGTTCCTATTTTTTTTTTTCCCCCGTTGGAGCAAACTAATTTGAATTTCTCTAGGAGCCATTTTATTTCATTTTTTGAAGTGAAGATTAGCCAGTGTGTCTCGTTGCATTAGATACGGGATATCGCCTGAAGAAAGTAGATTGGAAAAAAAAAAAAATCAATGAAAAATGCTGAGTCAGCTATTTATTTGTGTTTTTGCCATTAAACTCGACTTTGCATGTTTTGTTATTTCCGCAGGTACATCTGTTATCACTGTTACGGCCACCGACGCCGACGATCAGACGTACGGGAACAGCGCCAAGCTTGTGTATAGCATTCTGCAGGGACAGCCGTATTTCTCTGTGGATTCTGAAAACGGTGAGCCAAAACCCAGCGGGATTTCTCGGATGCTTTACTCGCTATCATGAAAGTCTGACAGCAAATCTCCAGCAGTTCCTGGTTAAGTGTTTCTGAGAATGGAACAAGCAGGGTACGGATTTATCTGCTTTTAAGTTCATTAAAAACTAAAAAAAAAGCCATCAATGACACGCAGAGGCTTCAACGGCAAACAATTGAGTCATTACTCACATTCTTTATTAGTCCAATAGTAGATTAAAGTACTCTACTATTATAGATTAAAGTAATGGCGGACATTTAGAGAAGTGTGATTATTTGCTATCTCGACCCAAAAATCCGTTCGGGCTCTCTGGGTGTTGAGTACAGAGCATGAGGCTGAGGGATGAGGCCGGCAGGAAGCAGAATGTAAACTCAATATCCCGGCGCCGTACATTTCAAAGCATCTTATTTACCGAGAGAATATCTCTTTCTATACGGAGGAAAGGTAAAGGTCAGTGTGGGTTTTAACATGCAGAATCAGCACCAGGGCTCCATTTACATGCAGAACCTCACAAATCCCGTCGTCATCTGGCCGCCCTCGTACTGTTTCAGGCTCTTATCCTTGAAAAGGATAAAGCTGCAGTTTCTCCCGTGACGCATGCCGGACCGAGGATATCAAAGAACCCGTGTTCTGTTCACCAGTCCATCACCTATCAGGTAGACGTGGTGCATAAATGTAAAGGTAATAGAATCTAACACACGTTTTTTTGGTTTATTATTTTTTCGCTATCCTTGCCTTAATCTTGCAAAAAGGTCCCCGCAGCATCATTTGGGTTTACTTACATTCATTGAGTGGTTAAAAGAATTCAGTTCTATTTATTTTTGCATAATGCCAGTACTGTGAAAATACTCTACTAGTAAGTAAAAGTAAAAGGTTTCAGGTTTCAAATAGAACTCAAAGTCTTGTCTTCTGGTTTATCTGTTTATCAACATCCCCCATCTGAGGTCTTTCTTGCTCGTTATATCACATGACAATTTGTTGTCTATGTCTTTAGAGAAATAAAATGAAATGCTAAATGGATTATATGCACTGCGATAACTTGGCTTATATAAAACAGTGGTGGGTTCTTTTGCCATTTGGTGTTACCAGGCTGTCAGAAAAGTCAGGTTGTCATTATATTTCCTGTAAAAATGCAACTTGCAAACCAAATTAGTCGCATTTAAATGCAATTTTCTAGAGACCTGCTTGAGGTCTCTCAACCTTCCTCATATCGTCTCTTTCCACATTCAATAATGCAGACGAAAAAACTTTCCTGATGGCATTTTGCATTAAACTGGTTAAAGTTGTGTAAAAACTTGTTTTTGTTTTTTTTCAGGCACCATCAAGACGGCCCTACCCGGTATGGACAGAGAAGTCAAGGAAAACTACCAGGTTGTGATCCAGGCTAAAGACATGGCCGGACAGATGGGAGGCCTGTCCGGGACCACGACCATCAGCATCAGCCTCTCTGACGTCAACGACAGTCCGCCACGCTTTGCAAACCGTAAGAGGACATTTTCTCATAATTCAAATTTCATTTCAACCGATTCACATCCGTGTCGTGCTACATTCAAGCTCATGGAAAAAATCTGCGCTGAAATAATTCTGAATGTTTTTATGTAGACAAATATTTCGGGAATTTGATTTCATTGGAGATCTCGGCGTGTCTTTGTGAGCTGGTTGGATGTTCAGGGTCGTTGTTATGGGTGTCTGAGATGTTGGCGCACGATTCACATTAGCAATATTTGCCTTGGCCTTCATGCTTTTATCACAAAGCAGTAGTGTGTTAGAACAAGTTAATTGTGTTGGTGCAGACGCAGTCTCTCGCCCTAAATCCAGAATGCGTCCAAACAAACGGACGATGATTCATTGTTTTGAGGGACAAACTTTTAACCATCTGCCCCTCCAGACATTTAATATTTGTTCCAACTATCTGAACAACTTCAGATCTGTTGTTTATTTATCTCTTAATGTGACTCGTATGGACTGAATCCACAAAATGTTGCAGGGATAAATATATATATATAGATAGATATGGATATCGATATCCGTCAATCACCTTAATTTCATTACAGGAAGCTCAGGAACCAAAAAAAAAACATTTTTCAACCGAGTAAAATATGAATTATTAAAATACATTAATTCGCACCAAATTTGGACTCAATCAAATGAATTTAGGAATTTATGTCCGTGTTAAAAAAAACAATCATGGTCCTGGTGAGTTGCTGTGCCGAATTGCTGTTGTGGATGTCAGCAATGTTTTGCTATGTTAGCAATGTTGTTGAATTCACGCTGAACAGCTGTTTTGCTTTTCCAGAGATATTGCGAAGCAGACAACAGCTGTGATTGTTGACAGTTTATAGTTGTTTTGGGTGCTCTTGATTTACTTTGCATGGAGGAAAATTCTGTAAAAAAAAGCATGCAGTCAAATTTTTTCGACAGATATTTATATGTGAATCAAAAAGTATGAGTGAGATTAAAATTGAGTTAAATGTGTAGACAAACAAGTCTGAAATAATTTCTTTCCTTCGCCGATGCGTACAGATTCCTTCCGTGTGACGGCGGTGGAGTCTACAGATATCGGAGGCGCCATTGGCCGCATTAAAGCTGACGATCCGGACGTCGGGCGTAACGCCGAGATGGAGTACAGCGTCGTCGGCGGTAACGATATATTCATGATCATCACCGACCCAGCTACACAGGAAGGAGTCGTCACTATCAATAAGGTTCCCGTTCATTTTAAGTGATTTATTGTCATGTTTTATGTACTTTCACAGAGTGGTGCGTTTGCCAGCAGCATCACACAAAGCCACCGTCAGCAGTCATGTAACGGTTTCTTCATCCACAGTGGCAGTGGAATCAGATAAAAACCTCACGACAAGTGACATGCTTTCATAAAAACTGCCTTCTGTCTTCCCTTTGATGAAATGTGAAGTGTTTCTTGAAACAGAATGCATTCTGTCTAATACATCACATAAAAGCTGAGGGATTATATTTTACGCACACGTGAACGACGCAAGAAAAAAAGGGGTCGTATTTGTTTTGCGCTAAACACGAAGTCTCCGCCTACTCCAGACTTTATCAGCTTCCTTTATTTCCTTTTAAAAGAGAAGTTTAATCCATTAACCTTTTGGAAGTTTCTCTTCACTTTTCAAGAGAAGGTTTTAATTTTCTCTTTTTATATCTCGTCAAAATACGAACGTTGACTTCGATGGGAAGACGGATCGGTACCGCTTCGGCTCAGAAACGGCCCCAGATAAGGTTCTATTCATTTAAGAAAGACATATGGCAGAATTTATTTTTTGTGACTGGAGTGTGGAATCAGATACTCTAAGCCTGTGAAATGAATAATATAAAGCAGTCCTCAGCTCAAAACTCTTCCCCGAGGATCTCTCTGATCAGTATTCCCCACTTGGATTTGTAACTTAGAAATAAGTATGAATAAGATAAAGGCAGAAACAATGAACTGCTTATCAAAATTCCTGGAGGTGTATTGTTTTTTTTTTCTTTCTGTAAAGAATCTACAGCTTGACTCTTCATCCTCTTTCATCTCCAGGCGCTGGATTACGAAACTAGGAGGGACTACGAGTTCAGAGTGGAGGTGAGAAACACCTACTTAGATGCCAGGTTCGTCCACGGCTTGCAATTCAAAGACTACGCCACCGTCAAGGTGACGGTGGAGGACGTGGACGAGCCTCCCGTCTTCACCAGGAACCCTTACATCATCGAGGTGCACGAGGACACGGCTGCTGGCAGCTTCGTCGGCGTGGTGTCGGCCAGGGATCCCGATGCCGACAACAAGCCCGTCAAGTACGCTACATCACACAACGAGATGTGTTCTGACCTTAAACAAGGCCGGCTGGCTGAGCCAAATCCCATCCTCAGTGTTTAGTCTATACTCACATGTCAGGTGGTCACAGATGAGATTTCCTCAACAATCAAATGGCTTTCATTGTTTCAGTCTGGATAATTTAATTTTTTCTGTTTTAAAGGAATAGTTCACCCAACAATGAAAAGACAAGAAGCATCTGCATTGCTAAAAACAATGACAGTAAATCCCTTAAACAAACCAACATGAAATGACTCCATACAGATCTTAAGCTTCCATAAACCTCAAGTTCAAAAACTCAGGTTCTACTTATCAGAAGGTCGTTTGTAGTTTGATCCCTCCCCCTTCTAGTACCAACTGTCTGCACACCTTTACATCTGCTGTTTATTAATATTTGAATATTACTCATATGAATTGCCCCCACAAAATGTCTGCTCAGGCAATAAGTTGGAGGGACCGTTGCAATTGGCTAAGCAGTGGGTTAAGGATCTCTTAGTTTGCTTTGCAGTGGAGCATTCTGTGCCCGGAAACCAGCATTTTCAATATCAATATCTGTCGAACAACTTCATATTATAATGGGAAGCCAGAAAAAGAAGATTTATTTTTGTCATGCCTTAGTGAAACCTCAAGATTACAAACTCCGGTTCCACTCAGTAATTTGATCCCTTCCCCCTCTAGTCGACATGTCAACATGTCTTTGTGCGAGATACTGAACGTCTAGTTGTTTCAAGTGGCTGTTTGAGGTGTTTGAATGATTGTGTGTGTGCTTGCTAGTTTGTGGTGCCAATGTGACTATTTTATGCATTTGTGTAGGAAAGTTCCGGTTTAAAATCCACTTCTGGCCTTGAAGTATTTCTGTGTTCAGTTCCAAAATATGTAATATAAGTGAATTGGTGACTCTGTATCGCCTGTAAGTATGAGTGTGAGTGGTTGTTTTTCCTTAGGTGCCGGCCTTGGTATGAACTGGCGTCATAGCAGAGGTTTAACATTGTCTGCTGAGTCGGGTTCCAGTCTCAGTGCCAATGAAGAGGATTAGCTCTTACATATAATGAATGACTGCTGTTGTAAATTCCCTGGGTGGTTCAACAGACTAAGAAATCGGTTTAATAGTACAGTCAACTTAACATTTGATTTATGAAGTGGAAGTCTAGGCGGCACTTTGGTGGCGTAGCGGGTTACAGAGTTGCCTCAATACAAGAAAGTTTGGGGTTCAAATCCTCCTCTGCCTAGCCTTCCTGTGCAGAGTTTGCAAGTCGTACCTGTTTTTGGGTGGGTTCTCTCTGGGTGTAGTCCAGCTTCCTTTCCAGCACAGTCCAAAAACATGCAATATAGATGAATTGGTGACTCTAAATTGCCCATCCGTCTCCATGTGTTTGCCTTGTTGAACCCCGCCTCTCATGTCAGCTGGGATAGGTGCCAGCTCCAACTCGTGACCTTAAACAGGATAGCGATTACAGAAAATTAATGAAAACATGTCAGCCTCCTTGGCTGGTGACCTGTATGAAAGAGCATAAAAACGACAAACACAGCAGGCATGAGGTCCAGCATCTAAATCCACTAGACGATCTTGTATGATTCAAATCTCTCATTAAAATAAGCCCTTTGACTCATTTGACGATGCGGACTTCTCCTTTATTTTCCTTGAAGGTATCTATTGAATTTCTTCAACGTTGAAATGCAAGATAATCTGTAAGAGTCTCGGAGCGTTCCGTAATAGCAGACACATAAAATCTGAGGAAGCCCGACTACCTGAGCACGTGGCGCCGAAAAAAGATCAACAAGAATTTGAAATATCTGCACATCTCGGTGTTCATCTGCCGTCCTGAATTTGACTCACACATAACAGGGAACGAGCTCTGCTGAAGTTGCAGCTAAATAGTGCTTCTGTCAGGTCCAATTATCGGGGGTTAAAATAGGATTTGACGGGTGGCAAGAAACTTAGATTCTTGTGTAGCGGCGAGAACCAGACTGGGTCCGGAGAAAATATGTAATTTAATACACATTAGTGGATTAACATGGCGACAGTTATGACTTATTTTACATGGACGCTGAGCTCGTCTTCTGCTCAGAGCATAAGGAGCTCCCACATCACTTCCTTTATCCCCAATCTGAAGACTTTTTTTTTATGATTTTCTCCTTCTTTTAGTTTAATTTAGCTGCTAGATGCCCATAGTTGCTTTTTAAAGGCTCCTGGTTTTGGACATCTCTGTTACTACCGTATCTGCTGTTTTAGAGCCAGAACAACTAAAATCTCAGCGTTCTGAGTTGGGATGCATTACAAGCGCCAAAACCCCCTAGGCAACTGTTTTGGCCCACTTTGGGCCTGGAACTCTCCATTTTTGTTTGTGCTTTTCTTGTGGCGGAGAAGGTTTTACTGACTTCCTTATCACATAGGGACGTATGCAAGTTTGTGGTGATTTTCTACAGATAAGATTCCAGGACATTAGATCTTTTATTTTCAAATATCTGAAAATTGGGGGTTTCTGGAGACTTGGGTTATGTTGGGTTGAGTCGTATGAATACATTTTATATTCATTATTATATTCATATTCAAAAAATTTTTCGGTCCTCTGACATTGGGACAAAGTTGCTTCACTACTTTGCTGTGAATCACCAAAAATGTTTTCTACACAAAGAATCTTCATCCGACCCAGTGGACGAGTGGAGAATGACTCAGGTTTCACTCGTGGGTGAACTGTTCTTTTAATTGTACTGGTTGGAAATAAAAAAAAATCAATAAGAAAAAACAACTTATGGAGGATATAAAAAAAAAAAAGAAGCCTCCTCATATCAGATAATTTTACTGGAAAGATGGAAATATGCCCACTTTAACGCTAACACTCATCCATCAGCTCAGCCATGTGTCAGTGTGGGGGAGGGGTAATATTCACGGTTCCGTCGTGGTCATTTCCCAGAGGAAGATACTGGCGGCTGTGTGAAGTGAATACAGACACTGTTTATTTCCTAGAATTATGTAATCCCTCTGTGACTCTCTGCAAAGTGAAAGGAGCCAAATTTGCTGTATTGATTCAAAGCACTTTGTGCCGCCGTTCTGCACATATGGCGCCAGGCCGTTGCTGACATAGAGACATTGGTGCGTGCCACATGGCGTATAGTGTTTCCTGTTCAAATGTCAGTGGAATATAAAAGTGGACTGAGACAAATGAGCTGGCGTGACGAGAGATTTCTCTACTTCTGGCAGCAGACGTAGACGAGTATTATTTCCTTTCAAAGTGAAAAACGTTTTTATGATGTGAGGCGGCACTTTGGTGTGTTTGTGATAACAATGATGTGTTATCTTTCAGATACTCCATTGATCGGCACACGGATCTGGAGAGGCTGTTTAACATCGATTCTGTGAACGGCACCATCACGACCCTGAAAGCCCTGGACAGAGAGATGTCAAAATGGCACAACATCTCAGTGGTGGCCACCGAAATAAGTACATGCTGTTTGAGTCTCTTGACTTTATAGTTCCTGACTTGTAATATTTGCTGACGAATATCCATCTGACAATTGATTTGACTCATTCCAGATAATCCGCGTCAGACAACTCGAGTGCCTGTCTTCATCAAGGTGTTGGACGTCAATGACAACGCCCCGGAGTTTGCGATGTCGTACGACACTTTCGTCTGCGAGAACGTCAAAGCAGGACAGGTGCTTCACATTCACAATGTTGCTAATTTAATACTGAAAGACAGATGTGTTTGTCTTTCCCAAACAGCCATAAAATCAGGCCCCTCGCTGATGTTCCTGACAGCTAGGGTATTTCCCCGCAAAGTCCCGAATCCCCTGCGTTATACAACCAATCCCCCCAGATTAAACTCCCCAAATTAAACATGAGGTTATGTCCACAGTATTTTTTGTAAATCAAAGTCCCACAAACTGAGAGCGACATGATACATATACATATACACAATAGAGCACCTCAAGTTGATTCATATGAACCAAATTCTGATTAAATCAGACCGATGATTAAGAAGTTTTTTGTAAAAAAAAAAAAAAAAGGGTCCCCTAGTGAATAAAATATGAGCTATTTCAGTGAAACATACAAGATAGATCTCCTTGAGTCTATTTATATTCACCAAATTTCGAATAATTGGATTAGTTGAGAAATTATGGTCAGAAAAAACTCCCCTAGTGTCAGAAATATACAATCGACCTTTTCCAAGATCAATCCAGTTTTTCTCCGCACTAAGGTCTATGTGGGTATAAAATTTGAAAATGATCCATGAAATAGTTTTTGAGTTATGTCCCGGAAACAGTGTTTTTGTAAGAAAAGAACTTGCACTAGTGGGTAAAATATGACCTATTAAAACAAAACACGATGTATACTAGATAAATATCATCAAGCCCATTCATGTGCACCAAATGGACTATATAAGAAGGTTGCAAATTTATGGCCTGAAAAATTTTGGTGATAAAGCTCCCCTAGTATCGGAAATGTAAAACTGACCTTTCAAAATATCAATCCAGTTCTTCCTCGGACGAAGGTCTATGGGTGTATAACATTTGAAAATGATCCATGAAACAGTTTTTGAGGTATCGCGCTAACATGAGGGATCTATATCGGATGTGGCAATAATATTCCATAATAACTCCAATTTAATTATCACATCAGAACACGATGCATCGGAAAGCCGTTTTTTTGTGGCCAAAGGGTCCAACACAACATCTGACCGGAGGTTTTAATGTTATGGCTGTTTGGTGTAGGTTACACTTTATTTTATTATATCTACTTATGTTGTGTCGAAACATGTATTCGTTGTAAACAAAAACATGTATTGAGTAAAAACACTATAATGGATAATTCTCGGTGAGTAGCTATGTGTCAAAATCAGGTATGTGCAAAGTGATGCAGCAAAGATCTATCCAAATTATGGAAAGTTAACTTGAGCGCATAAGTATTGAGCTCACAACATGCAGCGGCTGACTTTCGGTAGCTTGAAGTCAAATTCTGACACGGAGTCCGGAGAGGATTTGGCTCAAGGAAGTTCATATTTGTAAGCCAGAGGTGCATAATCACCAGAATATAAATGAATGTTTTGCCTTTAATTAAATGGATCTGTGGGCAGGTGACAGATCTGGTTATGGTGAGGCGGTGGTCTTGGGAGACCTACGTTAGGGACATTTTTTCAGGTCGATTGGCATAGAGCCAAACGGAAGTTGGCAGTGAGGAGTGTAGTTGAGAGAAGAGAGGGGGGTGTGAATCTAGTGCCTGTCTGATTTGGTTTTAATGGAACGATAACAGCGAAAAGAAAAATGTTTTCAGTTTCTCTGTCATTTGTGTTTTTCTGTTGTTTCCGGTTGTCTTTCAGTTCCAACTTGTCCACAGTTTGTTTGTTTTTCTTTAGTTCTGGTGTAGTTTGGGTTTCCCGTTTTCTTTTTGGTTTGGGTATAGTTTCATTTTGTGGTTTTGGTTTCAGTGAAGTTTGATTCTATCTGTAGTTTGGGTTTCTCTGTAGTTTCAGGCACTCTTCAGTTCTGGTGTAGTTTGGGTTTCTCTTTGGTTTTATGTACTCTTTGGTTTGGGTGTAGTTTCTGTGTTTTTTTGTTTTTCTGGAGTTTCAGTTTCTCAGTTGTTTTGGTTTCTCTTTGGTTTCTTTGTAGCTTGGGTCTCTCTGTAGTTGAAGGCTCTCTTTAGTTCTGGTGTAGTTTGGGTTTCTTGGTAGTTTCAGTCACTCTTTGGTTTGGTTGTAGTTACAGTTTCTCATTAGTTTTGGTTTCTCTATAGATTCTGTGTAGTTTTGGTATATCTGTAGGTTGGGTTTCTATGTAGTTTCATTTTCTCATCTCTTTTGGAGAAGATTGGTTTCTCTGTGTTTTTATTTCCTCTGTTGTTTCAGTAACTCTTCCAAATTTATTTGGTGTCAGTTCTTGTAGTCCAGTTTGGTTTGGTCTGAATGGGCAAATGTAGATGGTATGATAGGCATCACACGCCTCTTCATCATTCATGAACTTTGTTTATTCATAGCAGAAAGCAGAAAGAAACTTTGTCTCCCTTGAAGATGCCATAAAAATCCGGCTCTTTAACCGCTGCCTCATACTTTCTGTTCTCCACAGCTGATCCAGACAATAAGTGCTGTTGACACGGACGAACCTCTTGTCGGACACAAATTTGTCTTCACTATAAGTGCCACCAACCAAAACTTCACTGTTGTGGACCGGGAAGGTAAGATATATATTAATAAAAAAAGAAAAAGTTAACTTTTTGATTTTAGTTTGATGAAAGGCGTTAGAAATTTAATTTATAGAGGCGCCAATGTGTAAATTGTAATCGTAATTCTGACTCACAGTAGAAGTAACTGATAGGGAAATAGTGTTGAATCCAACAACCCTTTTAAGGTAGTCAGACGTGGTTAGCTTTCACAGCTCAGTAGCATCGCAGTAAGACGTTTGTGGTAACCTCAAACGCTCTATTGGTCTAGTCTCTTTCTTTTTAGAATAAGTTCATCTGTATGCCTGCTGCCGCTTTTAGAATTGATTTTCTGTAAATATCCAGCCAAAGTCTTCAGCTACCGGGAGGATGAGCTGACAAATTAAACTTCTGCAGAAGAGACGGACATTTTCCAAGCTCAAGTTGGACTTTTACATGCAAGAACTGTGGTTAAGCATCATCACCATCCCTTTATCTTTCTACTTTCCTTCTCCTAAAGATGCGTGCGGGAACTAATAACGTGGGTTATCAGTAACATCCTTGTTGTTTGATCATGATTCTGGCATCTTTACCCAAGACCAGATTCATTCTGATGGCCCCTGTAAAGATATCACCAGCAATCCGTTACAGGAAGTAGAGAAAATGAACTGAATTTTGTCTCCTAAAACCATTTAAACGAGAGGAATATGTCTTCCTCGCTCCTCAGACAACACTGCTAATATCCTGACGCGGAGGGGAGGCTTCAACCGCCGCGAGATGAGCATGTACTTCCTGCCCGTCGTCATCTCGGACAACGACTACCCCATCCAGAGCAGCACCAGCACGCTGATCGTTCGTGTGTGCGCTTGTGACAGCCGTGGAAACATGCAAACCTGCAACCCTGAGGTCCTGCCCTTCTCAGACGGCCTCACGACCGGAGCTCTGGTGGCCATACTGTTATGTGTCATTATTCTCCTGAGTAAGTCCCCCCCCACACACACAGTTTGAAACACGCTGCTATAGTCGCCATGTTTAATCAGCTGTGGTTGCAGTTACTGCTTATAGTGACTCAGGTATTCTATTCATGATGTATTATTATAATTGGCTTTTAATGGTTTTAAAATCTGTGCAATTAACCCACAAAATGACCTTTTATATGTGTTCTCTATGTCGCCATATGTTTGCCTTCAGCCCCTCCTCTCTGTGCAGAGCGGGAGCCTGTCAGTATCTGGGAGGGGTCGAGCGAGGGGAACTTGTCACCTAGTTAATTGATTCTGTCAGTCTCTCAGTGGGACAAACAATTAATATTAAAACCAAACGGAAAAGTGGATTGTCAAATATGCTTCATTGACTCTTGACATATCTGGGTGGCCCGCTCAAAGAGATGATGCAAAAGTGCTGCAATGCATACCGGAATCTCCGGTGCGTGATCTGACATAGCACAGCTATGTTCTGCAAGAAAAAGAGGGTGTGACATAAACATGGGAGCACTGGTGTTTTTATGACATTTTGCATATGCTTCAAGTTGTGCCTGCACCAAACTGGTAAAAACTATATCTTTCTTCATGAAATGACTGTATATCTTGTCATCTGCTTAGACTATAAAGATCTCTTGAATCTCATGCTGTATTAACAATTTGCAAGCATTTCTTCATTTTTGACTTAGCTGCTAACTAGCTCCTTTTCAAATCTCCTGGTTGAAGGTCGAAAAACGTAAAAACGCTATCAGCCGGTCTCACAATCAACCTGTGTTACTTTGGTCTGCTTGAACAAATGCAGATTTTCTACTGTTAGTATCCCTGGTGCGGCTCAGAGTGAAGACCACCGCTTTATTACACCTTTATAACATTTATACAAAGTTCTCCTTGAGTCGATTCATATGCACCAAATTTTGAGATATGCTAATGTACTAAATTAGCAACCCGGGCAGGCCTTTTGTTTAATATCTTCCAGTCTGCAGCCAATAACTTCAGTGAGTGTGGCGGAGTTCCCACATGGACAGGAGGAGAAACAAGTCCCCACCTACAGCGGTAATAACAAAAAGATCCGGACAGCATTCCTCAACCCCGGCTGGAAGAAGCTGAAAATCTTAATGTATTAAAACCATCACCAGTCGATTCAATGCTAAAAGATGCCGACTCAGCAAGGCACCTTCTTTTTATAGTATTAGTAATAATGCCCTGGAAAGATTTGCTGTACTTTAGGAAATGGCTGTTTTTTGCAAATTGAAGAGGCGGTTGAATTAGTCTGTCTGGATGGTTGTTGGGATCGCTGAGGATCGCAATGCTTCATAACTAAATGTCGGAAAAATAGTAACGTGGCTGTGCGTGTGACGGCCAGACAAGAAGATGCAAATCTTAGTGTGTTTTCATTTACAGACATCAAGGGCGTATCGACATAGAAGTTCCCATTCCCCTGCGTCGTAAACGATATCCCTGTGATTGAACTCCTCAACTGAAATTTGAAGTCACGTAGAAGTTAGATCTCCTCGAGACGATTCACTTTACCTGATTTGTACCAAATCAGATCAACTTTAGAGAAATTATGGATCCAAAACTTTGCTCCCAATTGTATCTGAAATATACAACCAATCTCCCACAAAATCAATGCAATTCTTCCTCACACTGAGGTGTATGGGGTAGTAAAATTTGAAAATGATCCATGACATCATTTTTGAGTTATCGCGTTAAAACAAAGGATCTGCGGCAGCGGATGCGGTGTTGATGATGATTCCATAATATCCCCGACCGATATTTTTTGGAAAAAATATTACGAATTCAGTCAGTATCAACTAATATGCCTTCTGAAACAAACTGAATATTTCTGAAGACAACAAAACAGACAGGTAGAAGTTTGATAAAGAACTTAAGATGAGGGGGCTTGGATTATGACAAGGAAAAAAAGACACCTAATATATAAAATATCAGGTATAATCCAAATGTGGAACATTTACATTTATTTATACATATATACATAGAATATTTATATATATATATATATTTTGGACCAAACAGGTGTAGGCTGAAGCTACAGCGTATTATGCATTACATTTTTTACATATCAAATTTTGTTTTATTACATTCTCCCAAACTAACACAAAGCAAAGACTCTCGGAAATTACAACATAAAAGAAATTGGCAAACATACAAACAAACAACAAAAGACCAATGGTAGCGTAATAAGACGTTTGCCTGCTACCTGGAGGCTTTTATCATATATAACGTTAATGGAGCGACGAATCGAGGGGAATTCTGGGTTGTTTTTGGAACATTGTAGTACATTTTCCCTGATACTTTGTATTTTCTGTAGGAAAAAGTAGTCCTCTCTCCAAAAATGTCCCTAAATGTGGTTCCATTCATCAGCAAATAAATCTCTTTAACAAAATAGTCTGCGCGTATTTCTCTGGTAAAGTAGGTCGCATGTTGCTCTCTGACTTCCAGAAGCACCACTTCAGTCGTCCTCGTGATCTAACGCGGTATGTAACAGCGCTGCAACAGAGCCTATCGTTTTCCCCGGCAGAAGGCAGAAATGTGTAGAGCTTATAGTTCCGGACGTATATAAAAATAATGGCTTTTCATTCAACCTCCCCATGCTTGGCCGAGCAGAGAGAGGCCCTTTTTTTTATTTTGACTCACCAGACATTTTGAATGCAGAATGAGGGTAGTGAGATTAAAGAGAAAAAAATGAGGGAAAAAACATTCCAAGGGATTCCTTATACCCTCACCATGTGTTGAACTTTGACCCCTGGTTCTTCTTCTTCTTCCCTGAAAAGTTGGGGTTATTATGGAATTGTCATTATCAGCCGCCGCAGATCCTTTGGGTTCATTCAAATACGATTTCATGGATCGTTTTTCAGATTTCATACGTTCGGAGACCTGAGTGCGTGGAGGAACTGGTTTGATTTTGGGAAACATCTATCGTATATTTCTGACACTAGGGGGAGCCTTGTCTCTAAAAGTTTCAGGTCATAACTCGTCAACCGTTGGTCTGATTTAGTCCAAATTTGATGCATATTAATCAACTTGAGGATATATATCTTGTCTACATCATTTTTTACTCTAATAATTCATATTTCACTCACTAAGGGGAGCTTTTTTTTAACATTATTTGGCCCCGACCGTCCGATTTAGTTGAAATTTGGTGCCCCACTATTGAGTAAAATATTGACTGGAGAAGATTTATCATGGATCATATTTTAAACATATCCCATCATATTTTACTCTAATAGGATAAGATATACCTTTATAAGTCCCAAAACGGGGCAATTTAATAGTTCATTTATTCATTTTTACATATTTCAATAGTCCATATTTCAGCTTCTTTTTTCAAAGACACAGTTTTTCTGACATAACTTCCTAACCATTGTTCTAATATGGTTCAAATTTGCTGCATAAGAATCAACTTGAGGATATATATCTTAAATATGGCCTATTTTACTCTAATAGTTCATATTTGACTTACTAGGGGGAGCTTTCTAATGAAAAACACTGTTTTTTGGACATAATTTTACATTGAATTTGAAGAATTCTATCAGGTGATTGCTTGTACAATGCAGAGGATTGGGGGGTTTTTGGGGGATAAACCCTTGCCATTGGAGACGACAACAGAAGGTATGAGCTATCTCATGTTTTGGTGCCATTGATCTGCAACCTGACAAAAACGGCGATAAAAGCACGGGTCAGTCTTTCTACAATCTGCTTGTTAAATACCTTGAAAAGTCGGGGATATAACGGAATCATGGCCGCAAGAACCATATTATGTATCATTTTGAAATTTTGTACTAACATAGACTTTAGTAATAGGGAGAACTACATTGTTTTTGGGAGAGTTTGGTTCTATATTTCCAAAACTAGGGGGAACATTATATCCAAATATTTTCTGCGATTATTTCTCAACCGTTGGTCCGTTGCTGTCCGGTGGTCAGCAGGTCGTCTCTCATATGTCAAAAGGACTGAAGGTTAAAGTCTGTTCACTCCTCTTGAGCGAAAATATCATGACATCTGCTCATTATCTGAAGCTTTTCGCGCTTGAATCCTCCGAACAGACTGCCGCATTCACCTCGGCTTGACTCTGAGCTGGAACAGCTCACCCTGTCTGGTCCTCGGAAAAAAAAAAACACGGCACGGGTCTGTCGCAAATGTCCGCAAAGATCATCCGTGAAAAGCCAGCTCCCCCGCCATCCAAGGCATTGTAATTAACACCCAGGTGGGAGGCCAGCAGACGACTACAGTACCTGCTGATAGGACAAAAGAGGGAAAGAAAGGAACGCAGGTGAAGCTGAGTTTGTGCTCTTTCTAAATAACGGATTGCTTGCTTTTTCATTTGAAAAATTACCGCCCCTTCGGCGCCATGTACTGGAAACACGCTCACTCCACCATCTCTGATTGCCTTTCATAGCTGAGAAAAAAAAAAAAAAAACAGAATGAGAGATGAGATATAAGGCCGTGTGAAGGAGAGAGGCTCAAAAAAAAAAAAGATCCTCCAACCGGGTAACGTTTTATACAGTGAATGTTCCGTTCAAGGGAAGAGGGAAAGAAAAAGATTTTTCCCTGAATCTTTAATAATAGGAGGTGAACGCCTGAGGCAGAGTTGGGGATTCATCACTGGTAGCAAATGTGTCTCGCCTCTGCGCCTTCACTCCCCTGCGCCCTTTAATGCATGACACATGTTAGGAGGCGCACATCTGACGAGTCGCTCTCTCTCTCTCTCTCTCTCCCTGTGTTTCCCACACTCTTTTTGCTGCAGTGATCGTGGTGCTGTTTGCCGCCCTGAGGAGGCAGCGGAAGAAGGAGCCTCTCATCATCTCCAAAGAGGATGTCAGAGACAACGTCGTCAGCTACAACGATGAAGGGGGCGGAGAGGAGGACACGCAGGCCTTTGATATCGGCACGCTGCGCAACCCAGAGGTGATGGATGCTAACAAGCTGCGCAGGGACATCATACCTGAAATGCTGTTTCCGTTTCGGAGGACATCACCCATAAAGGGTAACACGGATGTCAGGGACTTCATAAATGGGAGGCTTCAAGAGAACGATTCGGACCCCACGGCGCCCCCCTATGACTCCCTGGCTACGTACGCGTACGAGGGCAGTGGGTCGCTGGCTGAATCCCTCAGCTCGCTGGAGTCCGCCGCCACTGAGGGGGACCACGATTACGATTACCTCGGAAGCTGGGGGCCGCAGTTTAAAAAACTGGCAGAGATGTACATAGGGAAGAGTCCCGAGCGGGACACTTAAACCCATGTCTCGCTTTGTAACCCATTTATTTTTCCTGTCTGTATCTAGCTAGCTAGCCAGGCCGCTATTTTGTCTAGTCAGATAGCTATCCAGCTAGTTGACTGTCTGTCTACCTATCTATCCAGTATCTATCTGTTTATCTGTCTAGTTTGCTAGCTAGCGCGCTAGTTAACTAGTGGTCTATTTGATTCTCATGTAACACACATTCAAAAGTTCCTCCAGTCCCTTCAGGGGACGTTAAAAAGGATATTAAGACTTGAACTGAGTTGATTATTTCTTTTGACTTTTTTCTCGAGTACAGTATAATTCTCACCGTTTTTTGGTCATAATCAGTAAAGATGCCTTTGAATTTTAGGATTTTTTGTGAACAATGGTGTGGCCAATGTGTTTTGTAATTGACTTTGAGAGATAGTGGTATTGTATACTATCAATGTTTAATGGCACTGGACCGGGTCTGGGTAGGGTAGCCTTGGAGTCAGTGGTTTTTCCAGCCACCTCCATTAAATACTGTATCTGTACAAAGTGTTTTTAAATGATGGACATCCTATATACTATTTGCTATCTTCGTTTGACAAGCAATGTCCATGTGAGTGGTTGGTGCAGTTTATTTGTCAAACTGTGAATTCATCTCAACATATAGGTGTAATATGTAACGGAAAGTGTATGTAGTAGGACAACTGTCATACACGGAATTCATGCTGTCTGAATGCTGAGTCATATTGTTTTATATTTATATTTTTATACTTATTTTTTGAATAAAATGACGAGAAAAAAAAAAAGAGAGAAAAAAAAAAAGGAGCGCCTATATCTTCAGTCCTTTCCCTGAGTTTGCGGTTTGTGATTGCTCCAAAGCGTTGAATGATGTGAATGCGATGCAGATTGCATGCTGGGAATAATGTTCTACTCACTTTGGATGTGGATATTCTATTATTCTTGCCATTACAGCGCTCTAATAGGTAAAAGGCGAGAAAGGACGTGATTTATGGGGTATTAAAGTGCTAGGTAAGGTATATTTGTCGTAGTTGGACTGTATATAAGGTGTCAGATGTAATTTAAGAACTAGATGGGCTCTTTGAGAACGCACAGCGTCGCCAAGGCGGCATAAAACATCCTGAATCGGCCTCAAAAAAAAAAAAAACTCTGCCAAATTCTCTTAGATGAGGCTCTTAGGTTTCCTCACAAATGTCACTGACAGCTTTATCTAAGAGATTTTCACGTGGAGTTCCGCCAAAACTAGATGAATTCCCGTCCAACGACACTTTCTTTGGGTAGAAAGTCCAACGTTTGAAAATGTCATTGAAATCTGTGCATTGATTTCTGAGATGTGGAGTAGACCATCTTCTTTCCACCTCATGAATACGTCCTGATCTGACGGACATTATCACACCTGTGTAACAACTCTAAAGGTAACGGTTTCCTGGTTTACCATCCTACTTTGAAGAATATTAGCCGCCTTGCTTCTTTAGAATACGTATTTACTAGTTGTGAAGTTTTTGGATAAAATGTTATTTTTTGTAAAGGCTTCATCAAAGGCATCCAACTGCCTTTCATTTAAAAAAGAAAAAGAACTAAATTAAAAATAAAGCCCCTGCAGAGTCCCTTATTTCCCTCCGTTTTATTCCAGTGGGTTTGTTTCTATTTTGATAAAATACGTATTCGACACCCTAATAATGCATCATGACATCAAATCTGATCATGTAAAAAATGTCAACTTTGGCGGGTGCATAAAAACGGTGACTTTAGAAATGGATCCACCTGAAAATCAGATCTTTTTCCTAAGAAGAATGTGTTTAAAAGGTGAGTTAAAAAAAACAACAATACAGGAAAAACAGTTTATACTGGATGAATCGTGACCACCGTCATCATACACACTGTGTACTATCCATTTATGAAATAATCCTACTAATAATTTAAATATAATAAAGTAAGCTACCACTTTACAATAAGACTACCTTTATTAAGGTAGATATATAAGTGGTTTTATACTTATACGTATTTTTCAATAAAAATAAATAAATAATGTATAGATATACATAGTAGATGTATGGTGTATAGTATAGATGTATAATAACATTCTAAGAATGGATTGGCACAAATCCATCTTAAATCTTAAAAACTGAGGTTTTTGCCAAATTAAAATAAAAAAAAGTATCCAGAAGAAATGGATACTTAAAAAATAAGAATAATTTATTTTTAATTTTTTTAAATACAAAACTACAATGCCATTGCTGCATAGATTTAAAAACATATATTACGTTTTCAAAATGTATGCAGCAACAACCCCTGACCGGAAAAAAATGAATAATTTATCAGCTCACACAAAGTTATTGATATTGATTTACAAACTTGTTTCATGAGTCACATATACATAAATCTTGTTTGGCTTAACATTTTATATTAAGTTTATGTACCCCTTCAAATCTAATGAGCTAGAGGAGCTTATTAATTATTTGTAAAGTTTTTACAACTTAAGTCATAAACTATGTATAAGCCATTTATAAATCCTTGATAATGTGAGTCTTGGCCAAGGGGGCTTTTTAATTTAGTAGGAAAAAAAAAAGATTTTTATGTTATTAAATGGATAAGATTTTGTATTTCCTCGGAAATGGGTTTTTTTTTTCAACCAACCAACTTGGTACAACATGTTTTTAGAATACCACTTGACCCTTATTTTACAGTTTTTGGTTCTATCAAGTGACATCATTCGTTTTAGTAAGTCCTCACAGGTATATATGTTCAAAATATCCTAATTATCGAACAAGACTTTCTCAATAGACATGATTAAGGCCTGATCTTTGGTGGCCCATTTGATCTGTGGTGTACCTCAGGGCTCTATTCTCAACCCTTCGCTGTTTTGCATAATAATAATAATAATAAAACATTTAATTTATAACGCACTTTGCATCTGGATCAAATCTCGAAGTGCTACAAAGTAAAAGCAGATAAAAGCATCAATAAAAAATATAATAATAACTATATAAAACATGACCAAAAGGCAGCAATGTTAATTAAAGTTAAAGGTTCTGCTAAAAAAGAAAGTTTTAAGTCCTTTTTTAAATGTGTCAGTCGTCTGTGGAGCCCTCAGATGGTCAGGTAGGGCATTCCACAGACGAGGGGCAGCAGAACAGAAGGCCCGATCACCCATGGTGCTGAACTTAGTCCTGCATATATATATAACAGGGTCACATTATAAACAGGTTTCAGTCAGATTTTTCTATGAGAAATAGTGACTCAAAATGTGTTCCACACAGTTGAGTGGGATATTTAAGGGTCAAAAATATGAAAAATAATTTTAAAAAATGATCTGGCTGAGATGAAGATCCACCTCAAAATCAAATCCGCTCTTCCTCATTACCAGGGTAGACAATAAGTCCTTCCCACGCCTCATTAAATCGAGGCCACAAGGTAATAATTCGTCCGAAGGAGATAATAAGTCGTTGCCACCAGATGATAAGTCGTCCCCTTGGCCTTTTTAGTTCGTGGTTACGAAATAATCTTTTAAAAGTTTTTTGCAGGACCTATCAATCCAAAGATATCGTATGTAGTTGGATATGCAGTACAACAACGACTGAGTTACATTTGCAGAGGGAAACCTTACGTACTTCTCTCATTTAAGAAAATATAACCCACCCTGAGAGCGTTTCAAACTCCGTGTGGTTAATCACACACTCATCTTCAACCGCTCTTCCATCTACCCTCGTACTTTCTGACGAGCGGGCAGCTGCGGAGACGATAGTACATCAAATCGCCGCCCTTCTCACGTCGCTTCACTCGATTTCAAATCTTCAACAGCTGCCAGCTCACCGGCGGCGGCGGCGCCTCACATGAAGCCGCCGTCCTCCTTTTTTTGATGTACGGTTTGTGAAGTTCTTCAGACGAAGCCACGGGATGTTGGTTCGAGAATCCAACGTGTGGTTCTGTTGTTAAGTCCCTGTGTATCCATTTGATGGGATGATTCCATTTACGTACGCTGTCAGCGGTTTACACTAGCGGGTTGACTTGTTATTGTACCATCATCGCTAAAAATAGCAGAATGATTGCAGTGTCGGCTTTAGAAAGTACTAACAGCAGTTCTGCACAAAAGAGAAACGAAGAATCTGCAAAATGGCGGAAAACCATTTAAAAGTCTGGTTTATAAGCTTTGCAAAAACATCTTTCCAGCACCAGTTATTCAAGCTTCATATAAACAGTCTGATAGTAGAAAAGAAGAAAAAAAGAATAACGACATTCTGATAGTATTTGGCCACATTGAACAAACTGGAAAAAAAAGAGAGATTAAAAGAATAAAGTCATCATTTTATAAGAAAGAAAGCAAAATTTTGCAGGAGGAGATATATAAGTACTCTCAGCGGTTTTAAAAACAGATTTTATACTATTGGTTTAGAATATGAAATTTACTTTAAACACAATTCACACAATTTCAGAGCAATTTAATTGAAAAAAAAGAAAAAGAAAAGAAAAAAATGTTCAAGGCTTATTTTTAAATAATCTTTGAAAAAACAGCAAAATCCAATTTATATTCCACTTCATATTCCGGAATCCGGTTCATTTCTCAAGGGATTGATACCAGACCGTACCAGACTTCATATGCTCTTTAAATTTGAAAGCAAAATTGTGTCATACTTCATCTAAATGTTACGACGTCATTGTTGTCAAGTCATGACGTGAAATTACCAAAAGCTAATCGTGTTTATTAAATGTCGGAGCCTAACTCTGGGGAGAATTCCATCCACACCCGTCCTTTTTTCCGTAATCATAATAATAGACCTTAGAGAAAACTTTAACAACGCAGGGGACTGGGGACTTTTTTGGGGTTGGATATCACTGAAAAACAAAAGCACATACAAAACACAACTGATAGATGTTTTTATAGTTTATGGACCTTTATAGACTGCTTTAATACCACCGCAAAAAATGAACTTTATAATTCCTCTAATTTGTTTTTAACCGTGACGTATTTATTTGACCCATTTCTCTCCATTTATATTATTATTTATTTGATCTGAACATTTTTTTTTACATTTTTTTACTTGTAAGGTGCTTTAGGAGAAACTTAAATAGTTTTTTTTTTATGTATGGAAGTTCATAGAAGGTGACACACAAAGGAAACCTGAACCTGAATAAACGGCTGCTGTCGGCGGATGTCGGCGTAGGCCTAGTGAAGGTTGGAGAATGTGTCGGGTTTACGACCCCCTTCTGTTAATCTGTAATTAAAGATGGTTATTTCAATTGTGGCAATTTAATTAGTGCTCCAATTAACCCAATCAAGTTTTGCGATCCAAAATGACTCATGCGTGAAGAATTGAAACTTCCGGATAATAAGCCCGACGTGTAATTAAATAAATAATTCTTTGCAGAGGGGGTTATGGATGATGAAAATGTAAGAATGAATGTGAAATGATTTTGCTTGTAATGAAATCGTTTCTGTCCGCTGGGAAGAATCAAAGGATGCGTTCCGACTCTGACCCGTCACGCGGGGACACCGGCGTCCAGCGAGAGGTGGTTATTATTCCGTCTTTTCACTCATTGTGCAGGAACATGCACAATTAGTGAATTATGAATTATGAAACATATTATGAATTATGTTTCATGTCTTGCCACTGTTTCTGCCGCGGTGACCCGTTGTGGGTTACTGAGCAGGGTTCTGTTCTCCTCTGGTCCTTGTCGGCTCTGCGGGGAGAGAAAGAAGGGAACTTTCTCATCCCGGTCACATGTGACCACATGATTGGAAGATAGCCTAATGCATGATGTTGATGATGATGATTATGATGATGATGATGATGCACTTCAGCTCTAACAGCTTAAAACGTAAAGTTTGCAAAATTTGTCGCCCTCTAGTGGATGAAGTTCCATATTACAGCTTATTTTACACGTAAGCCCGCCCGTCACTATCCAAGAATTTACAGTGTCAGAAAGATGTCATCCAGTAGCCCGTCACATGATGAGATGCGTTTAGATTCATTTAATTATATTCTCAAAAAGTCGCGGGCAAATATGGAGTCATCGTCGTCTCCGCCGCATCGGCAGCCGCAGATCCTGCGTATTAACGCGATAACTCAAAAACGAATGAAAATGATTATGTTATTTTCCAATTTTATGCCAACATTGACTTGAGTGCGAGGAAGAACTGGAGGGTCTATCTTATTTTTGTCATGCCTCGCTCTAATGGTTCATATTTTACCCTCTAGGGGGAGCTTTTTACGAGAAACCCTGATTTTCGGACATAACTTCCTAAGCGTTGGTCCAAATTTTTTTTTTTTACAAATATGCTGAATATGAGTCTTTTATCATGTATATATACATTTATTTTGTAGATATCATATTTTATACTACAAAGTCATCCTTTATTCACTACAGGGATCTTCTTCTATCGAAAAAAACCCCAAAAACTTTCTTCCGACAAACTTAACATTTAATCCGAGAAGTACAGTCAGGGGGAATCCTTGTACAACGCAGGGGGTCGGGGACTTTTTTTCAGGCGTAGCATAATAAATAAAATAAAAGTACACTTCAAAATCAAATGATGTATTGAGTTATTTATTCTGTTTATGTGTAAAATGATAAAAAGATACCCCTCAATTTTACACACACTGCACCTTTACGATTATCAGACGGAGGAGCTGCAGGATGTTCAACCAAACTTTTTCCACGGATTTGTAACGTATTGATATTTATTTCAATTTATGTTGTTTGCTGGATTGGTGGCGTCTTCTCAGCAGCATCGGCGAGTATCACAGAACGTGTTTTTGTTTTTTTTCGTTCTTCCAAACGCCAACAGGTTCCATCAATGTGTGCGGCGCTGATGATGAAGCGCCTTTCCTTCCAGATGGTTTTTTGCGCACAGCTGCTCGCAGATTATCACACAAAGTCTACAAAACAGCAGGCCGGCGCCATAACTTCAAGATATCTATGTGTGTGTGTGTGTTGTTTTTTTTTTCTGGTTAGGATGCTTTTTTTTATGCCCCCTGCTAGTCACATGAGGAAGGGTTCTCATGTCGATATCCACAGTCTATTGTGGAGGGAGAAGACGGACGGATGCAAAAGTGCTGCAATCAATAATGCAGGTGAAATGTTGGTATGCAGACGAGTTGTGACAGCGCTGTCAAGTAACCCGAGGCCTTTTTTTCTTCCTCTTCCTCGAACGGACTATTTCAAAACGCTCCTTTCAAGCACTACATTTCCCTGAAACTAGCAACAGCGTCTCTAACGCGCCCCTCCTGCGAGCTAAATGTGGCAGAAATGTAAGTGAAAGGGCGTTATTTTTAACACGTATTGATTACATAACTGTCCATTTGGGCGCCGGAAAAAGCCTCATCTACGCAGCTTGAGTGCAGGATTGATTTTTCCATTAACATACCTTTAGAAAGTGAAAACCCCGTGTGCCGATAGAGTTAAGACTTCACAAATGTGTTGCAAAATTAACCTTACTGCGAAAGCGCATTGTTATATAAAGCCGCTTAAAAGCTTTTTGCGATATGACGAACGTCCGTATCGGCAGGTTTATTAAAAGCCGGAAAGCTTTTCACTTTCCTCTGTGTGTCTTTTTTTCTTTTTTTCTTCATTTGTTTTTTTTCTAATCAACCAGTCCATCTCGTAGCGCGTCTGCTGGTTTTTCTTAGATCGGACTATGTGTGTGTGTCGCTGCCAGTTTTAAGCAGGTTGTGCTCCTCAGGACACATCGTCACATGTTTGACAGCCAGAGAGCTCCCAGCAGGTTCGCTGAAGAGAGAAGTGACAAAACTGTGAGGCTTAGCAGAATCCCGGGGTCCTGACATGCACCGACACCTGCTTTGTCTCGGAATAGTTTGAGAAACCAGACGGAATAAACCCAGAAAACAGGAAAACCGACGACTGACCTGATACTAAATCTCGCAGTAAAAGAATGTTTTTTATCCAAGTACCTTTACTTCTTGAGTATTTCTATTGTATTCAACTTTATGCTTCTACTACACTACCTTTTTTTTCCACCTGAGAGCTGTAGTTACTAGTTACTTCCCCGAATAAAAAGTTCTGGCCCATAGTTAATAACCCAATTTTTTGGGGGGGGGGTTTTATAAAAAAGGTTTTTCGTCTTCATGGGTTGAATAATATTCTGCGAAATCAACTATTGCAAAAACATCTCGGATTATCTGGAACACGCAGTAAACAGGATGTGACCATCTAGAACAAAAACTATCTAGCAGCAGATAAAGTAGTTAGATTACCTCAACCTTGAATTTCACTACTACTAACATAGAACTTACACGTTAACGCAACGATAATAGTGATCCAGAAACAGTGAGTCGCAATTTCTTATCGGAAAAATGTGTCCCAAACAGTTTATAACACAACCCTGCTGCAGCACGTGTATGCTAAAGAGCAAGGGGCCGAGGATTGAGCCCTGGGGGACACCACAAGTCAAATGAGCCACCGAAGAGGAGGCATTAAGCCTGACTAAAGAGAAAGGCCCTATTCGATAATTAGGATTATTTTGGTCGTATTTAAGCACGTGAGGATTTACTAAACAGAATTATGTAACTTCATAAACAAACAAAATAAGTCTAATAGAATAAAATATATTTTTTTAATTTTTGTGTGGCAACATAATGTGCTAATCTAATAAAAATAGTCTATTTCTCAGGAAATGCAACATTGAAACAAGAAATAATACTAATAATAAGAAATAATTACTAGAAATAATTACTTAGTAATAAGTAATTAGTCTGTTTTGTCAGATTGAACCAAATAAATGTTCAAAAACATGCTTCACCGAACAATTTGTCATTTAATGGTAAATTTAGAGCTTTTAAGATATTAAACTAGTGATTATAAATGCATGCCCCAAAGAAATAAAATATGCAAATTAATTAATTTTTTTTCTTAGTTCTTTTTGTTTTTTTCTTGCTCCAGACATTAAATGATTAATGAAACAAAAACCAGGAGACTATTTTGTTTCCGACATCATTGATGAAAAAACAGATTATGATTACTCGCCATTAGATGGATGGATGGATGGAAGGAAGGAATGAAGGAAGGAAGGATGGATGGATGGATGGATGGATGGATGGATAGATAGACAGACAGACAGACAGACAGACAGACAGACAGACAGACAGACAGATAAATCCATGTCTTTGGCTTCAGTTTTCATCGAATGACACCAGCGCTGTGAATTTGGATTACTTGAGTCGCCCATACATTTTTCTGACGACTCACGTCCAGACGTGGTCTGGCGTTTAACTTTGCACTCAGCCATGACGGTAAAAAAAAAGTTTGGAGAAGATAAAGAAACCTGCTGCCAAAAATGAGTCGTTTTATTGTAAAATTCAAATGATAAGTTTAATAATAAGTCGTTTAACCAAAACACCTCGCGGGTTTGGGTGAGATCTTAAAAAAAACCAATCAAACATCACATCTGCGCTGATTGCGACACAAAATCTGTGATAGAACAGTCTCGAACTTGAACCAACTGGTTTTTTTTTTAAAACGGGCAAAAAAAACACCTGGGTGTTCTGCTGAGCTCTGTGAAGAAAATAAGACTCATCATTGATCCACTTGGACTTCATATTCTCTTTGAGTTCTAAGACGCAGTTCGCTGCTCTATTCTTGAACATATATATATATATATATATATATATATATAATTCCTTTGACTTGATTTATCCTGTACCTTTAAGCCAATCAGAGTTTTGTGTGTTCAATCTCCAATGAGACGTTTATTTATGTGGTTCATTAAAAGTAAAGCTGCTTTTTCTAAAAAAAAAAAAAAAAAAAAAAAGAAAAGAAGAAGAAGAAAAAAAGGTGCGATGAGTTTTTTTTCTACTTTTTTCTCTTTATTTGAGCTGAAGACGGAGCATTCCAAGGAGAACCTGGGGGGGTAATTATCGTTTCTTCTTGCTCAATCGATTCTTCGACCGCCCTGACTTCACTCTCTCTGCCATCTTTACCAGCTTTGTGAAAAACTTAATCTTCTTCTGTCCTTCACTTTATTCCGCTTTGTCCCCCCGCTAAAATGCTGAAAGGTCACAAACGTGCGAGAGTCTCACAGTAAGTCGGCGGATCCCGTCACTTTAAACACGTCACCCACGCGAACATGATGGGGATCCAACCCAAGTGTAACCAAGGGTATTCATTTTGCTTCTTAAATTATTATTTTTAAAGAGGATTGCATATTGCAACATTGTTTGAGGGTGTTTAATGAAAAAAGAAAGTTGCGCCTCATATTTGGTTGAGAAAGAAAAACTCTTGAATTTTGTGATCTGCTAGAAATCAGACCTTCTCAACACAAATGGATAAAATCTACATTCCGCCAGATCTATCCAACTTTATTTAAAAGTAAAGATTCAAAATTTGCCCCGGGATTTACGCTGCCTCTCGCCCGATGTCAGCTTGGATAGGCTCCAGAAGTCCGTCAGACGATGAGCAGTGACGGAAAATGAACGGCTGGATTTGTTCTGGGAAGATGCTGGACGGGAGGAAAACCGGACCCCAAATATGTGCAAGAAAATGGACGGACCATTGGATGTACGGATGGAAAGTTGGTATTTCTTGAAAAATAGTCACTTTTAATTTGTTTAGCTCCACCTTTTTGTGAAACATGTTCTTAGAAAATTGACTTTCTCAATAACAATGGTTAAGACCCCTTCCCTTGACATGTGGTGTGCCCCAGGGCTTTATCCTCGGCCCCTTACTCTTTGGCATACAAATGCTGCCACTGGGGGAGATATAAATGTGTTCAGTGACATTTTACCAAGAAGTCATTGAGACAAATAATGTGTTCAACCAAACAGTTGAGCTGGACATTAAAGGGTAAAGTAAAAGTAAGCATTTAAAGGAAAAATGACTTAGAAGAAGTCATTGTGGAGTGGATTGGTTCCTCCCACTGTTTCTGGATTACTATTATTGTTGCATTAGTCGCAGAATATTACTCGACCCATAAAGACACAATTATTTTTTAAAATACCATTTTTGAACACATTTGGTTTTCACTATAGACTAGATCATTTTATTGAGAAAAGTAACTAGTAACTACAGCTCTCAGAAAAATGTAGTAGAATGTAAAAGTATAAAGTTGAATATAATGGAAATACTCAAGTAAAGTCCAAGTACCTTACAGTATTTGAGTAAATGTACTTTCCACCGTTCTGTAGTCATGGTTACCGAAACAAATTATTGTTTCCGACATATTTTACAGTGCAGAAGCCGATAAAGGATATGTAGTTCTGTGCACTGTGCATTTCTAGAAAAAAAAAGGGGGACAAGATCTATCTGGAGAGTAAAAAAAACAAAACACTAAAGTTGATTCCACAACTTTAGAGCGCCTGTTAAAAACGGCGTCCTCATCATTTTATTCAGGTTAAAACATTTCCTCTTAACCTAAAAGACAATTTGCGCTCCATACAATAATTTGAAATCACCTCATTATAACTGCAGCCTCATAACAAAACAAAAAAAAAAATGAAAAGAAGAAAACTCCTGCTCTGATCATTTTTTTTTTTGCTAAGGTTTGCACCTTCAGAGCCGCTCATCCAGGTTTCGAAGCGATTTCGATGCGCTACCGGTGAACCGTTATGGACGTGGGCTGAACATTAAAAAACACAAGGCAGCTTCTTTTTTCTTTTTTTTCTTTTCCCCACACAGGAGAAGAAAATTACTTCTGAGCACAAAGGGAATGCGTCCGTGGAATGGCATGCTGCCTAGTTTTTTTTTTTTATAATTACAAGCAGGAGCGGTTCTGAATAGGCATCTTAGTGACCAAACAACTTTTTTTTTTGTTGTTGTGGTGGGACAGCACACACTCACAAACACAAACACCACACCTGAGAGGACGCAGCCAATTCATTCTTATTCCATCAGGCTTTTATATAATGCAAATGCAGATGTGTCCAATAATCAGATAGCTGATTTTACTTGTGTGTGTCTGGTATCTCTGTCTGTCTGTCCCTCTGGGGTGACGATGGCTGAGTCGGTAGGTCAGCGGTCCACTTATCTGAAGGTCTCTGGTTCGGTCTCTGGTCCACATGTCGAAGTGTCCTTGAGCAGGATACGGAACCCCAAGTTGTTCCTAATAGTTGTTCCATTGGTGCGTGCGTGATGAAACATGTTTTGTCTTAAAATTCTTTAATCAATGTTAAATATCAGGTCATGAAATGCTTTAATATCACTTCCTAACCCTTTTCATGTATGTGATGGTCTTAAATCTGGAACAGTGTCATTATTACACAACTTAGATGAAGTGAAATGCATCTGAAATTAAAACCTTAAAATGTATGGTAAAAAAAAAGCTACTTTGTTGGGGGGGGGGGGTCTTTTTTTTTTTTTTTTTTTTTTTTTATCATTACTGGCTTATTCTTCCTCATATTGGTAACAAATAGGTCAGAATATTAAATAAATGTCACGTATAATTTAATAAACTCTTGGAAAAGATTTTTTTTTTTTCCAGCGAGAGGCCAGACTGAGATGATTTGGACCCGTGAAGAGGAGGGATAGTGCATGATGCTCTGAAGGGTTATCGCTCCTGATGAGCAGGTGGCGTGTTACCTGTCAGCCTATGACATCACTGTATAAGGTTTGGGGTGAATGCTGACTCGTGGTGTAAAGCTTTTGGGGTCAAACAGACCGGAAAAGTAGCATATATGTCCATCTACTTATGTAGATTTACCTGCATAAGTGCTCTATAAGGAGAGTCCAATTACCGTCTGGATGCACTTTTACAGCAACCGTGAGGCAATATTCAGATTATAAAATCGACATCAGCAGGGAATAAATCATTAAATTCAATTGGTTAGTCAAATTGGACTAACCTGCCTAGTTCCAGCCTAAGTTGTTTGCATCCATCCTCCCCGAATGCTGAATTTCTTTCATTGGTATTTGGCTCCATCTGCTGGAATCTAAATCACACAGCATGTAAGCGGTTGTCCATACTTTTTCACAGTTCATATCATGTTATTTACAATTATATCAAGTCAGAGCTGGAGGAAGCAGAGTTGAAGATAATCACATCTTCTCTGGGCTTGGATTATAAATGAGATCATCAGAGTTTCGGCGCAGTCTAGACGTCTTGGAGACAAAATAAGAGCACCGCAAAACCTCAATTCTACGTGTATTTGTCTATTTTCTAGCCCAAATATCTAATTTGCACTTGATATGAGTCACAATCACCTAGTAAGGAACATTTATGAGAGATGAAGAGGATTATTTTCAGCTTGAATATCTTGTTAAGTCAAATTGTGTTGATAATATCTCACTATGTCACTTGTTTTGATGATTTTTTTGATTTTTTTTTTAACTTTTTTTTAAAAGTAAAAAAAAAAATCAAAAAAAACCTTGTATTCAGTATTTTTAACTTTTTTTTTTTTTTCCGGCAAGAGGCCAGACTGAGATGATTTGAACCCGTGAAGAGGAGGGATAGTGGATCTACTGGGATGATGGTGAAGGATGCTGGAGATGGAGCTGCCAGTCAGGAGAAAAAACCGGGGAAGACCAAATAGAAGGTTTCTGGATGTGGTGAGAGAGGACATGCAGTTGGTTGGTGTGACAGAGGAAGATGCAGAGGATAGGAGAAAGATGGAAGAAGGTGATTCTCTGAAGTGACTCCTACAGGAAACAGCTCCGAAGAGGAAGAAGAAGAAGATTACTTCGGTTCAGTTTGACTGAAAACAGAATCACAGTGTTTTTAGAATCCTGCAGGAGATAATCGAGACATTGTGAAGTAATCTTTTAATAATAATGGTGAGAAGTAGAAGTGTCTCTGTTAGGCCTTGGTTGGCCGTCAGCAGAGGGCAGCAGAGATCTTTCGTGAAAAAATAAAGGCAAGCCCATCTAAACATCTTCCTGCTCTCATGCTCTGAAACCTGCAGCACCGCCACCTCAACCTTAAGATTTATAGTTCTTAATAAACCGCAGTTTCCAACTTTTGTATCGACATCATCAGAAATTCACGGAGGAGAAACACAAAAAGGCAGATTCATGTTTTCATAACGTCAAAACTTGTGTTTCCACTGGAACAGCAGACCCAACAATAAATATACTTTTAATTTTGGATGTCATCGTCACGCAGAACGTAAATTATCCTCTTTGTATGACATGAAAGCTGCGGATTTTCCACTTAAAGCACCTTCAGTGCAAATAACCTTGTTACAGCCTATTAACACATATCCAGTCTTCATTATCTACAGTTTATTTCTATTTTTCTCTTTAACATGTCATACTTTTCCTTTGACACGTTGCTATTTTCTCTTTCTGGGCTGCTGTAACAGTTAAATTTCGTGATGAATAAAATATCTTCTCTCACCTCCGTGCTTAACTGTCCCCTCGCTGCAGCTACAAACACATTAGCTTAGCATTAAAGCTCTCATCTAAGTTGTTCAGGAAGTGAATTAGCATATTTAATGGGTCTGTAACTCTTCATTCAGGTGTTGCCGGTTGTTTGTCTTCTTCATGTTGTGGACACACACCGTACTAGCGTCCTAAAGATTGATGCCGTGCGTCTTCATCTCTGCCCCTGCTGTTTGAGAGGTACTGATCTAACCTGAGCCTCCATTAATCCACGCTCCATTAAAGGGAATGATTTGGTTAACCATGAAGCGTTGCCCACGCCACAAAACGTGGTTAAATCGCCGCTGCAGCACTCCTCTTCATCGGGTGACGTCCACAGGGTGACCTTTTCGCCGTGGCTTTGCGCAAACATGATGCACACCTTTTGGTGGGCGTGGCTACATTTCCCTGACTTGTCCTTGGTGTCACCTTGTTTACTGTGTGAATAAAGTTGTGTGTCCATGAATGCATGTGTGAATGAATCAGGAGTCTTCCTCCTGCACATAACTAACATTTGATTTAGCAGATTAACCCTTTAGTTTACACCTCAAGAAAAAAAACATAAAGAAAGAAAAAAAAACATGGAAAAAATAAAATTGAATATTTATTTTATTTAATGATATAATATCTTAGATTCAGAATAAGAATTGGGCTCAACTAAACAATTGAGCAAGACATTTTAAACAAAATCTATTATATCAAACTAAATCTTAAACAAACAACAAAATAAGTGAATATTTTGCTGTGCCAGCATTGGACTGATCACAAAAATGTCCACCTCTGCCTCTCTGTGACGGCTCTCCTGGCTTTTTGTGTATGGAGTGCGTTCCGGAGGTCAGCCCCGATCTCATCTCCTATATCCTGCCTTCGTCAAACTCCATTCCGCTAAGCGTGTCCAAATAGGGTAATTCTGTGTTCAATTAAGCAGGGCAGACACAGGACATTCAACACAATGTCAATGAGACGCCACTAAGAGTGAACCATCAGTTTGATAGACAGCCAGAGAGGTGGATAATAGGCTGTAGTATGTCCCCTGATTCTGCACCACCCAAGGCCATCCCCACAATTGAATTACGCCCGTGCCGTGGTAAGTCACAGCTGATAGCGGCTCATGCATTTCAAAGAAGACACCTTGCAGTGACTGACTGACCGACTGCGTTGCATAATCGCGTGGTTGTCTTTCGCTAGCATTGCGCGGTCTTACCACCAGGCACGGCCATGAAGTCGGTACAAAGGGACCCGCCAGGCCACACAAAGCACCGCGGTTGTCCTTAGGCGTGTGGCCAGTGAGAGGGAGGAGGAAGAGGGGGATGAGAGAGAGAGACGGAGAAAAGAAGAAGGGGGATTAGGGGGATGGGTTGACTGGGCTGTGCACACTGAGCCAAATATCCCTGGGCCACAAGCCAAGAGGCCAGTCAGAAGGACGGCGTGCAAAGAGAATAGCCATCCGGCCAGGTTGCACGGCCAGATAAAAAGCTCTGCGGGTCGCCTGTAGCTCAGAAGAATCCCATAATACAACAGCATATTGTCTTCTCACTAACGACCGCCTTCCGGTAGCACGACTCGCAGCGATGCTCAATATGCGGAAAAAAACCCGGCTTATTATAATTCAGAGATAACCCCGTCCAGGGGTCTCGTTCAGACACAGAGCCTGGAGCCGACGCAGCGGCTAGTTTTTTTGTTTTTTTTAGGCTTTGCTGTAAAGCCTCTCACAGCAGAAAAAAGAGGGAGTTCCTCAGGGTGTTCATTATCTACCTACTGTATCTCAGGAGAGTCGAGGGATGGACTTTGTAAAATCTTGCAGTAGCGCTCGAGGTAGGCTCAGGACCGCGGACAGCAATAATGTTTAGCATTCGTCTTCATCCAGATTCAGATAAAAGCGACTCTCGCGCCGATGCAAGGACCGCGGTTTCCCCTTCGTTAAGACTTTGGTCTTCAGAATAATCATATCTCAATGTGGAGAGACGGAGAACGAACGGAAGATGAATGATTTAGTGCAGCAGCAGGTTTATCCCTTCCTTAGGAGTCTGGATACTGGTGGTGGTGGCCTATGACTCTGCTGAAACACGCAAACCAGCATCACGGAGGAACTGGATCCGTGCAGAGAATCATAGTTATAAAGACGGCAGCCGATGATGATGCTATGCTACATGAAGGTGTGACATCATGATGAGCGGCTGTCAATGAAAACGCCGGTATCTGCTATGAAGGTTATAATTAAAAAAGAAAATGGCCGCGTTCGCACCTGCTGGCGTCTCCTCAACAAGGAAAAGCTTGTTCTACATTTCCTCGTCAAAGTTGGACATATATCCGACTGAGTGACGTCTGTAGAACCCGATTGGCCTTATGTCACATGACTTTCTCCCCCCAATTGAAAATGTTCAACTTGTTCAAACGTGATCTACGGGATGTTCTATCAGAAGGACTATCCTCTGGCACACTCGGACCACAGTTACTGCTCATACCGCTCTGCACTTAAAAAATGAATATTTGGATAAAGTTTAAGTACTTTGCATCTGTTGGATTTGATTTACATAATCATGTTTTTAAAAATATAATTTTCCTTCGTCTTCTCCGATTGAAATAACCTTCATTTTCCATCATTTGTGTCACCTGCGGCGACGCCGCCAATACTTACAGCTTTGACGTCCTATGCAATATTCAATCCATTCTGAATAACGGTAAATAAAGACGGGGTTAGAGTTAAGGCTAGCCTGACCTCACGCAACAGGTAGTTTATGACATTTTGTTTTATTACGCGGCAGACAGGAAGTGAAATTGGGAAATTAACAAAAGGAATAAAACTTTCTATATCAAAACTGGTAGAATGTACAGCAATGGTTGCTCCGCCCACAATGCTGTACATTATTGAATCATGAATGTGTGTTTTAATTACTTGAAAACTGCAATGTAGTTCATTAGTTCAGATTAGCGCTCATCAATCTTATCTTTGTACAACGCCTTTTGGTTCATCTCAAGTAGCTGGTTATAGGCTCACGATCATGGGGGGGGGGGTTCCGTGATGTGTCCACTTCAGTGTCCACTTCAGCTTCCGTTTGAAAACACTATTTATTGTAGCTTTGAAAACAAATCCCCCCCCCCACCCTCCATTTATGAATCAGGACTAGACTGTTTATTATACATATCAGCGTTTTTGTGCAGCGTTTTTGTGCGTTTTTGTGTTTTGTGTATGGACGTGTGTCAGAGAGACGCTGCATGTGGGTTTCTATAGATTCTTGTTTCATTGATTAAATGTTTTTGATTTATTGTTCATCATGCACTTTTTTTTTCAATCTTGCTCTGGACAATGTCCTGTGTCATACCCTGAGGGGGGATTAATAAAAGCTTATTTTATTGTATTATATTGTATTATCTTGTATTATCTTGTACACAGTACAGTAGTCTCCTGTGTTCTCTTCTAGTTAATTTTCATCCGTTGTATTCTGTTCTAATCTGTTGTTCTCTGTTCTAAACTATTCTATTCTATTTTATTATTTTCTTCTCTTCTGTTGTATTCATTACTATTTTGTTCTAATCTGTTGTATTCTATTCTATTATGTTCTGTTCTATTATTTTGTATTGTATTCTGTTGTATTCTATCATTTTCTTTTCTATTATAGTCTATTCTATTATCTTCCGTTCTGTTCTATTATGTTGTATTGTATTCTCTTCTATTCTATTGTATTCACTTCTCTTCTATTGTATTCCATTCTGTCTATTCTATTTTGTGTATTCTATTGTATTCTGTTCTTTTGTATTCTGTTCTATTGTATTCTGTTCTTTTGTATTCTGTTCTATTGTATTCTGTTCTATTGTATTCTGTTCTATTGTATTCTGTTCTATTGTATTATTTTCTATTGTATCCTGTTCTACTATATTCTATTGTATTCTGTTCTATTGTATTCTGTTCTATTGTATTCTGTTCTTTTGTATTCTGTTCTACTATATTCCGTTCTATTGTAGTCTGTTCTATTGTATTCTGTTCTACTATATTCCGTTCTATTGTAGTCTGTTCTATTGTATTCTGTTCTATTTTATTCTGTTCTACTATATGCTATTCATCCCCCATTGCTGCATTATGTCACATCTTTGACTTTAAGTTTTGAAGGAATAAAATGAGATCGTATTAAAAAAAAAAAATCTCTATAACCTTCGATAATAAAATCATGAGCATCAAATTCCGCTGCTCACAGTAAAATCTCCCATGATGCCGTTCTCCTCGTCTCCTCTGCATGTAAACAAGGAGCATATGTTTCTACCCAAACATAAAAAAGCTCCTCTGAGTTTTATCGCCGTTCCGTCTGCAGGAACGTCCACCTGAGCCGATGTTTGGATTGAACGAGCTCCAGCGTCGTTTCACCCGACCCGACAGAACATCCCGCCAGCGCCTCGAAGCTCGCCAGTCCGGACCTTCACATTGTCTTTCTTAACCCGCCTGATCTTCTTGAGTGGAACCTCTTGATCTTGGAGATCTGAATCAACAGCCTCCCACAGCCGAAGACTGTCTGCAGAATCGGAGTCAGAACCTTCATCTGCCGGGTTTCTGTCCTCACCTCAACTTGTTTTGTTTTTTTCCAGAATCACCGACTGTAGTGGGAAAACGCTGACCTTGGATGACCTCAGACGCTACAGAGAACGTTATCTGCGCAGAATAATCATGTTTTGTTTTTTTAGTGCCTGGGCATTAATTATACGGGATAACAGAATAAAACATGGATTATTATTATTATTTATTTTTTTCCAGTGTTGTTGGCTTTCTTGGAGTATGAATAATATACTAGGAATTCGCCAAATAAAAAAAAATGAAAGAAAATAAACAGCTTTAGGACTGTGGGGACACAGCGGTGGGGGTTGTAATGACAAAAGTGGTTACGATAGAAAAAGTGACAAAAACCGAACAGCAGGGGTGCAAGGACCGGGATAAGACCTACAAAAGGTTTTCTCAGTCCAAAACCAGCGTTCAGACCGGACCACAGGTATGCCACACGAGGATAAAAGCATCTCTTCAGGGAGACATTATAACGTAAAGGAGATTTGAGTAGAAAGAGGTGAAACCTGATGCCAGTAAAAAAAGGGAGAGGATCGTAGTTGGCGTCAGATCGCCACGCGTCCACTTCCTTTTGAATTCTTTCGTCAGCCATTACGATGATAGAAATAATTACAGAACCTCCACAGCAACACCAGATGTGCAGACACTTGCAGGAAACGCAGATTAGCAGTGTATGAAGAAGAAGAAGAAGAAGAAGAAGAAGAAGAAAAAAAGAAGTAGTGGCATCTCACGACTGCATCCGTGAGCTTTAACAGCTTTTGCTTAGAAAAAAGAGACCTCCCTCCCGGGGAGAAGGTCAGCATCAGTCATTTGACCAAAAAAGCCTGGAAGCGAAGCGTGTCCGGGTTGAAACAACACAAGCCTTTTAGCGGCGCCGTTGGTTTTTTACGGAGGTGAGGAAGAAGAAATGTTGGATGGAGGTCAGGGTTTATGGAAAGGTCAACCAGACCTCGCTTTCAACAACAATCAATCAACTTTAACTACGGTGATTTATAGCAATAGGCTTAATGAGTTTTTTTTATTTTTTATTGAATGAACACCCATCAGCCATATTATTATAACCAGAATAGAATAGAATATTATAATGATGATGGGTTCTAGACGTCTTCATCACAGCATCTTCAGGTGGGGTTCAGGAATGGCTTGGGGAAAAAAACTAATTTAAGGTGTTGACTTGGATCGCAAAATCCCCAAATCTCAACTTGAACATCTGTGGGATGTTCTGGGCAAGAAAGTCCAATCCCTGTTTGCCCCATCTCATGGAATAGTGAGTGGAATGTTGAAGTGTCCTGAAGGCAGGGGATCCGTTACATCTGTTATAAAAGCAAACATAGAATTCCATATAAAGTGTTTGGACTGTGTTTGTAAATTTGACCCAGGAGCAGAAACTGATGGGAAAAAAAAGGGTTTTAAAAGGGTTTTATTGTCCACAACTCCTGCTGAGCAAGCAGATGGGGGTGACTGACTGCAGGTGACAGGATCCGGCTGAAGCGGGTGACGATCCTGGATGCCACAGGGAGAAAACAAAATAAATAATTCATGAGGTAAAAAGAAAGAAGAAGTTAATATGTTATGGAGAACCGATAGCGACCGCTTTGCATGACGGCTTAATCTGGCATGAGTCTTGGGAGGGCCCGGGTTAGAAATGCTGCTCCAGCTGATGAGAGGAGGAAAGGTATATCCCCCAAAAAAGCCCAAATCCCCTGCGTTGTACAAGGAACCAACAGTTATGTGTGAAAAAAGGTTTTGTTAAGAACTTCCCCCTGCTGAGTAAATTATGAACTACTAGAATTCAAATTTCATGGCTCTAAAATCTTTTGGAGATAAAGATCTCCCTAGTGTTGGAAATATACAACCTACATTTCGCAAAATCAATACAGTTGTTCCTCACAATAAGATCTATGTGGATATAAAATTTGAAAATGATAGATGGAAAAGTTCTTGAGTTATCGCCTGAACACAACCAGTCCGCGGCGGCTTTTCAGGGATACAATAAAAGTAAAATTCTGAGGGAGGTTTTGGAACTGATACCGAATAAGATTCTGTGGTTGGACCTGAAAACATAATTTCATCTGCTCAAACCCTTCAATTTTGTTGCACTAAACAATTCCATGATTCCACCTCTGTGAGGTCAGAGACTGCCCTCCAGTCATCAGAGGAGTTTGGGTGAATATCTTTTTCACATCGGTGGGTCAGCTTGTGAATAACGTTCAGTTATAATTTCGTTTTTTTGTGCTGTCGCCTTTGTTTGATTCCAAACTGTGTTTGAAGGTCAGGAGCAGTTTAGAAAAGGGACTTTATTCTCTCTATTCTATTTTGTGTATTCTATTGTATTCTGTTATTTTGTATGCCCCGTATTTGAGACATCCGGTGAAAGGCGGTTGATCTGTATTAAGTTTTTTTTTAATGTTCAAAACACTTAAAGCTAACTTTTTTTTTAATTGATGGTTAAAGCAGTTACTTTATCTCAGAGGGTACCAACGCCGAGTTCTGTATCCAGGGTTGTGCCGCGGACCATTAATCTGGATTTACATGAAGAGGAACTCACTGAAGGCGGTCAGGAAGCATTTGGGCTGAGTAATAGAATATCATCGATCCAGGGAGCAATTATCTCTTGACGGCGGCTGAAAAATCATGGCAGCACTTTGAATTAAAATAAATCTCCCTCACAAACACACTTCTTAAACATTATAGGCCCTAAAAATCTTTTCATATGTTTGGGATTCAGTAAGAGACTCAAATAATGAATTATAAATAAACCGCATAAACTTATACTGTATATATCCATACATTTTATATCTGATGATGTTCTGCAAGTACCATCAAGGACAAAGTTGACCATTAACGTTCTAACATTCTTGTTTCCTATTATTAGAGAAACGGAAAGTTGAAATGTTCCCCGATCATCACCACTGCCGCCGTTAACGCGGTAACTCGAAAATTGTCTCATAGATCTTTCTCAAATTTTGTACCCACATAGACCGCAGTGCGAGGAAGAACTGCATAAATTTTCGAAATGCTCGGTTGTATGTTTCTGACGCCTGGGGGATATATATATCTCCAAAAGCCCAATTTAGTCACATTTTGTTGCATGTGAATCAAACCGAGGATATTTGTCTTGTGTATATCACATTTTGCTCTAATAGTTGATATTTTACTCACTTATCTTCTTCCTCTTCTTCTTCTTCTTTTGGCTCTTCTCTTTACGGGTCATCCATCACTTCATTCTGCATATTGATTCAGAACCGTTTTAGTCCAAAAGTGGTGCACATGAATTGACTCAAGGAGATCTATGCTGTTTATGTCATATTTTACTCTCATATTTCATATTTTACTCACTAGCATTGTTTTCCAAACATAACTTCCTTACCATTGTTGGGTGCATATGAATCTAACCGAGGCCAGCTATCTTATATCACTATTATTTTTATTCTCATAGTTCATATTCTACCAACTTGGGGGAGTTTTTCTTTGTTTCTGTTTTTTTTATGAAAAACACAGTTTTTCGGACATAACTCCACATTTAATTTGAGGAGTTCAATTGTACAACACAGGGGAATGGGCGCATTCTGGGAGTATACCCTTACTGTCGGATACGGCAGCGTAGGTCTAGTTCTTTAAATGTTGTTTTATGGTAACAAGAACGAATCCAATGCCTTTATTTTGCTACTCTGTGTTGTATTTGGCTAGAGAAGATTCCCCCCCACACATGTGTGCACCTATGACCTCCATAGGTCCAATGACGGGCAGCGAAGATAGAGGACACTTGTCTGTTGTTTCACTGGAAGCCCTCCTGCCGCTGACAGGTGCCAGCTTGGCTAGGCCTCGTCAATACAACTCATATCTTTCATATTTATAACCCTGCTCTCCTCTTTACCTTAAGAGCCTGCGATGCATTATTTATGCAGCCGGGAGGATATATTGAATTCCGCCCTGACACTTCAATAAGATAAAGTCAACTAAAGTACGCTACAGTCAGAGCCCCCGACACATGATCGGGATCATCAAACCCATCCGCGGCCGGGCTTTTTAAATTCAGAGAGGTGATAATACGTCATAGAGGAGCTAACCGCCGCTCTCGCGTTGACAGCGTGACAGGCTCTTTCATTTAAAGCCTCCGCCACGCATTCCGACCCACGCGTCGCAGCCCTGTGTCGTCTCCTTGTCTTTTGTCATGTTTAACATTAGGAGTCCATGAATTTTTAATCGTCAACATGGCAAGAGTCGGGATCCTGTATTGGCTGAGCGCTATCTTTAGCGCTGGGCTCCGTCGGAGAGGTTGGAGGGGAGTAATATGACCTTAATGTGTCAGACCCAGAGGCCTCGCCTGGCTCAGCGCCTGTCAATATTACATCAGAATCAGCACTTTTGGAAACAGCGTGGAGCCTCTCCCCCGGCCGAGTCTCTGCAGCGCGAGGAGAGCTGTCCTCATTCACGCTTATTTTTTTTTACAAGCACGAGGTTGTATCAGGTGCCATCGCCATCACTTCCAAGAATAGAATGCTTAAGGCTGGCGACGATAAGGGCCGTGTCAATAGAAGATTAATACGCAGGCGGATATAAACGGTTGAGCAGCTAATAAGTCAGTTGGTGCAACTTGGCGTTGGCGATACATCATGTCCCGCTTATCTCCGAGATATAGAAAGTGCAGCGACGATATGAAAACTGGCTCCGAGGCGCATATTTGTTGCTTTGACCTTGGTTAAGTTTCAGTTATGTCGTTTTAATGCATGCATTATCTTCGAACGCAATCAGAAGATGAGAAATCTGCTCACTTTTATATTCACGGAGATAAGATTTACCAAAGCCGGGGCGGTGTATTCATTTCAGCTGACACACAGGTGGACAGATTATGAATGCTAATGATCCTCTCCGCGTGTTTTCCTCCGTTCCGATCCATCTCGTTATATCTTATATTTTTTCGCCAGCACAAAGCACCCTAGATGGATATCTCACAATATTTATGTGCACCCATAGTGTTCAAAAAAATGAATGCGGAGCCCACTCCAAAAGTTGTCTGTGATGAAATTAGAAGATAAGGGCGCTTTTTTTGGTGTCGGGTTTTTTTTTTGGGGGAAAAATCGACTGTTTTTCGCAAATACATAAAAAAAACAATAAACATCTGTTTTGTCTTTAGAATGGAGCGATCGTGAGGATTAAAAGACAGGATGAGGAGAGAGGAGAGAGATATGCCTCTCAGTCATCACTTAGAAGCCATTAGAAGTCCATCTGCAGGGTTTCTAACCATTTATCTCCATTTTAACATTCCTGGGTTCTGGACAGAGGGCAGCGGTTTGGTCGAAAAGTCTGGACCAAACAAGGTGGGGTTTGGAAAAAAGTTGATTGTGTCGCTATTGCCTCATAATAGCCTTTTGGCTGTTCCCTTTCGAGGCCGCCAAAGAGGTTAATCTCTCTTCATTCACATAGTTACTGCAGTAACAGTACCAGTGACGGTATTTGATAAACCGAGCCTCAATGGATCCGGTCTGGAATCCGTTTCGTTGGTTTACCCATCCTGATGTAGCTCTCTGCATTTACTTGGGTCTAGGACTGGCGCTAGAACCACATTGGCTTGTGAACCCCTTCGTGGCCCGGTTATCGTCTAATCTTAGCGCCGGAATCATCAGCCAAGGGATGCTTCGTATTGGAGGAATAACGTATAAATTATTTCTTGCATCATTTCTTCAAATAACGTGAGGAAGAAATTGATTGATTTTGGGAAAGTTTTGTTACATATGTCCGACACTAGGGGGAACATTATCTCCGATAGTTTTCTCAACCCTACGTTCCAATTTAGTCCCGATTTGTTGCATATGAGTCGACTTGATGAGATCCATCTGGAATGTATCCTGTTTTACTCCAGTAGTTCATGTTTTACACACTAGGGGGAGCTTTCTTTAAATGTATTTTTTACAAAAACCATTGTCTTCCAGACATAATTCGAAAACTATTTCATGGATCATCTTCAACATATAAGCCAACTGGGAAAGCTCAGTTGCATATTTCCAACACTAGGGGGAGCTTTATCTCCAAGTTTTCAACCTTAATGTCTAAACCATTGGTGCGATTTAGTCCAAATTTGGAGATATTTATCTTCTATACGTCGTGTTTTGCATTACAGGGGATATTTTCATCACCAAGAGGAGCTACTTTATAATAAATACTGAAGACATAATTTAACATTTAATTTGAGTAGTTCAGTCACAGGGGATTGTTTGTACAACACAGGGGATTGGGGATTTTTCGGGGATATAACATCGCCTAGAGGGACGACAGTGAAGGCTTAGTTTCTTGTAAAAATGCTAAAAAAATAAAATGCCTTTTTGGATCCGCCCCTTTATCTCTATCTGCAACAAAAATGTTATGTTTTTTTTTTTTTTGGCCCGTTCTCCGTTCTTCTCCAAAAGTTTCACCAAATCAATCCAGGTCAATCCAGAACCAACGCAAAGACGGGGCTGAAAACAGACACCAGATCGTAGAAGCACAAATCCTGGAGGAGCCATTGGGGATGAGGAGCTACCTGACTGCGCGACACACTCTGCCAAAGTAATCAGATACTAATGAATTTATCACACAAGGAGGAATAATGTTGACAAACACCTTCCAGTTGGGATTCTGTCGCTGCGGCAGCGAAAGTCTCCACTTAGCAGATTTAGCTTATTGGAGAGCAGCGGGGTGTGTTACAGCCCATCCACGATCCAATACTGCCACTGCTGCCGACGGGGATGTTCACCTTATATAATTATATATATATGCTTACTTATTCACCGGGAAAACAATAAAGACACATAAAAGCAGAATATGGGACGTGTTCTCCCATGCAAATGCAAATGAATACCTGCGATGTGTTCAACGAGGAGATTTAATAACAGAGGAATACAAAACAACACGCACGACAATATTAAAACCCAACCATCTGCTTGTGTTAACACCGCCATTACTGCAGCTGTGTTGATTACCCATAATCCCCAGCAGAATATAAACCCGCTCTGCTAATTCCTCCACGACTGTCAGAACCGCTACAGCAAATCACAAAGACTATTTGTTTACAGCTTCTTCTTCTTCTTCTTCTTCTTCTTCTTCTTTTTTTTTTTTTTTTTCTTCTTCTCTTTTGAAAAAAAAATTACAATAGGCCAAAAAAAAAAGCTTTACGTCTGCAATGAATCATGAAGTTGGGATCTTAAATGGGATGTCGTTGCAGCGGCGTGAACATTTTCCCCTATGCAGATGTCGGCGTAAACGATGCAAAGTCTCTGGCTGAGGTCAGGCAAAACGGCGTTTTGTTGACAAGTCGGGTTGTTTACAATAAATCATCAAATAATTCACACGGCTCCGAAACGGTGACGGAATATTTATAGTGGGGAACCGAGAGGCGCTCTGAAAAGTGATTCATGTGCTTAAAACGGTGTGCATGCAAGGATTTTCAATACAGCAACTACGCCTTTATTCCGGTTTCTATCCCATAAATGACAGTACGTGTTGTTATTGTTGTCGATCTGCTGCAGGGAAACACAATAAGAGACCTTTTGATTCGCTGCACGATGAAGATCAGAGAGGAAAAGGAAATTCTACCTGGAGACGATGCAATTTGCAAGAAACCTCTTGAACGCTGGAAGGTCAACAATGCATCATTTCATTAGAGTCGGGCTCAGAGTCAGATATCGCGGCTTTTTAAGGTTTACCTAAACAAAACTCTGCGTCTTTGTTTTTGTTGTTGTTGAGTGTTGTTTGTTGTACGCTCATTATTTGCGTACGTTCAAGGCAGAGGGGTGAGTCAGTCTCTTCATAGAAATTGTTCAATGCGAGGAGGAGTGAAATATAGGTAATCTACGGAAATCGGCGATGTGCTGTCTGCGAGGTTATCAGAGCGCTAACAGGAAGTGGGGGTGAACTTTACACGGATTGGAGTTTTTTGGGGCGTGAACATATTTTTTTTAAATGTTTCCCCGAGTGGAAACAATTGAAAACAGAACTGTTTGCGTCTCCGTGTAAACTTGCAAAATGATATTCTCGGAAAAAACGGTGATCTCACAGTCCTTCGCGTCAGCCCGATAACTCAAAAACTATTTCGTGGCTCGTTTTCAGACTTTATACCCAAATAGAATTTAGTGCGAGGAAGTATTGGAGTAATTTTTGGAGTTGTCGATTGTATACATCCGACAATAGGGGGAGCTTTCTCTCCAAAGGTTTTCAGGTGATCATTTCTCAACCATTAGTCCGGTTTAGTTCTCCGGGGACACCTGAGGGGCTCGGTACCAGTCACACGTGATATTTGTACGAGGGGAAAACAGTTCAGACAAGAGGTGAACCGCTTTTTAAAGCGATTGGACCTCAGAAGAGGAAATATCTGACATCACACGTCTGATGAACCAAACAGGAAGTATGTTCTGCATTCACCTTATCAGACTGCATCGGGTGAGACTCCTTCCTGCTTCACTTACCGAACCCACCAAGGTCGCTGGACTCTGACCTCCATTTCCACAATCTCTGGCAGCCTCTTGGCACCGGCTGACCAAAACAGCCATCGTTGGAATTCATAGTTTCCCGTGTTCAACCCTGGAATCTCTGATAATGCACCTTCCCCCGGCGCCGCTCTGCGGTTTGAAGCGTGACGGACATCAGATATGATATCCAATCCGGGCATTCTGCAACATCCTTGCCCGGAATAACCAGTGGAACCAGTGTCTGGAAACGTGCAGTGGAAAATATCGGTGTGATTCCCGCCGCTGATTGCGGCCGTGTTTGTGATGCTCTTCCTCACCTCGTCGAGCGGCGAGATTCCCGGAGCACTCTGTAAATTGGACAATCAGTAATGGTATTTGATGGCATTAGGAGTGGAGATGAAAGGAAGGACACTTGAGTTACCAGCATGATAATGGGACTCGGTTAATTATCCTTGCCATCAATTAGGCCGACCCATCAAGGACAAACGGGTTTCCTCTCGATGAACGGCGCCACCATGAAGAATTGGCGCCCAGAAATATGTTTTCCCTCTATTTGTCTTTGCATTTAAGCAGGTGTGCCCTTTAAATGAAGGCGTTTCCGTGCTAGTATACACAGAGTAGCCATAACATTATAACCACTGGGAGGTAAAGTAAGAATAAGATTGATAATCTCGTTACTATAGCGCCGGAGAGTGAATTTGAAATATTAGGCTCCAGGTGAGTCCTTCATACTTGAGCAACATATTCGTGTTTACATTATGACCACTGACAAGGCACCTACTAAAGTACATCAGCCATAAAATTATGAGCATTTCAAACTCGGTTTCTACATTTTGCCTTTTATTCAACTGATTAATCGTATTAATACTTATTCTTCAATTCTTTTTCAACTTTTTTGTCAAATTCTTACTATTCTTTGGAAAATCCTTCATATTTTTCGAGCATCAGATTTTTTTTTTTTTGTAATTCACAGCTTTCGCATTTTTCAGAAAACCTTCAACTACTCACTAATTGTGATTTATTTCTATTCAACTTTCAATTCAAATTCTTTCTATTCAACCCCTTTCAAAATTCTCCATCTTATTCATACTTCTTCAGATTCTTCCTTATTCAACAAAAAATTCAATCAGCTCTACAACATCAATCGTTCACACCCTTATTTTTTTCTTATCCTTTTAATACATTTTTCTTGTACTCACTTGTAACTGTGTATCCTTCACAGTGCTATTTTTTTTTTTTCATACATTTATTGCAAATTAATAAATAAATAAGAATAAATAAACAAAATTAAAAAAATGATACATATATATATTTGGAATATATAAATAAATCATACAATTCAAAATAAAAAAATAAGAATAATAATGAAAAAAAAAATAAGAATAAAAAAAATAAAATAAGAATAAGAATAATCATTATCATAAGCGGCCTAGTGATCCTTAAGTAGCTCCTTAAAAACTCTGCACCTACTTTTCTACTGCACATAGAATGTATATATTCCAACGGTTTATAATTCACTGGTGTCTCTGTTTTTGAGTCATGCTTGGATTTACCTGCTACAAAGTCATGCGTTTAATAAAGTTTTCTATGTGTATTCAAAATGTGGGTCACTTTAGGTGTGAACGCAGCATGAGGAAGGTGAAGTGGTGAACCTGGAAGAGGGTCATGGTCGCCCCGCGGCTCATCCAAGACCCGTCTCTCTGACCCCACAGAAGAGCTACTCTTCATGTGTCACTGATGTTTGAGAAGGTCAGAGGGTTATGGGAGGTGTTCGATGGTTGTGTCGCACCAGTATGGGGAAAAAAATGTTTTTTTTTAATTTGCAGTAAGTAAAGAAAAAATGCTAATAGAACAGAAGCAAGAAAATGTTGCGGGGAAATCTTGAAATAAGGTGTGATATTTGCATAAAATAGATCTTTATTAGCTGGAAAATCTCGTTTGGAACTATATTTTACGGGTTTGTTATTTTAGTTTTTGTTAGCATACATGTCAACCTCGACTCCAATTAGATAAATTATATTAATGCGTTTTAAGGAAGGTATGTCCTTAAATTAGCTGGATGTACTCACAGTCAGCATTTTTGGATATTTTCAAAACTTGAGAAGTTGTTGAGACTCAAAATGAATATTTTTCTGAAAACAAGAACTCAAATGTTAGGTGTTAAGTGGTTGTGAATTATATCGAGGGAAATTAGATCCTTTTGACTAGAAATCTGACAAAAATATATTTTGGTAGGATTTAGAGTCTTTGCAGTGTAAACAATGTTCCCTTGGTTTTTCTTTATCGTTAATTTGTTTTTAATTTATCGTGTTTTTGAGCAAATGATTCAAATTCTGTTTTTGAAGACACTTTTCTTTCTTTCTTGCAACCTAATTAGATAATGATGCTCCATAAATCCCTGAGTAAAATCCAAAAGACTGCAGGAGTGAAGCAAAAATCATAAACACCATCATCCATTCATTCATTCATTCATTCATTCATTCATTCATTCATTCATTCATTCAGTCATTCATTCATTCATTCATGTATTCAAGCCTTCATCTATTCATTCATTCATTCATTCAATCATTCATTCAATCATTCATTCAATCATTCATTCATTCATCATTCCTTCATGTATTCAAGCCTTCATCCTTTCAGCCATTCATTCATTCATTCATGCATTCAAGCCTTCATCCATTCATGCATTAATCCATTCATTCATTTATTAATCTATTCAATCATTCATTCACGCATTAATTCATTTATTAATCCATTCAATCATTCATTCATTCAGCCATTCATTCAATTCATCCATTCACTAATTCATTCATCCATCAATTACGTCATTCATTCATCCATTCATCCATTCATCCATTCATGCTTTAATTCATTCATGTATTCATGCATTAATCTAATCATTCATTCATTCAATCATTCATTCATGCAGTCATCTGGAGTGACTGAAGCGAGAGCAGATATTTAATGGACCCATCCTGACTGGATCAGTAGTCAGGCGACATCTTTCCCTGCAGGTTCCAGGTGGAATGCTAAATGACACAAATCAAGGTTTATAGGGAACCAATCTTGGATGTCATTAAAAAACCATTAGGTGGTAAAAAAAATAAAAAAATAAACATTTACTTCTTAACAATACGCAGGAAGCCAAATAAGATGTCTGCTGTCGGTTAATGCTATTTTTTTATACATTCATTTTTTCTAGATTTAGTATAATTAAAAAAAAAAAATCAATGTAGCATCTACAGTTAATGTGCTGAGGGCTAAACGCGCCGGTGACGCCGCCACCGCGTGGGATTCAGAATACCGACTCAAGCAGGATGGATTCGCGGGGAAAACGTGAACAAAAAACATCTTCTGTTTTCTCCTCGCTCTCATTTCCCAGGAGCCCAGAGGAGCCACTCTTCTTCAGCCGCTGCGTTGTTGTCACAGGAGCTGCTCTGATCTCTGACCTCCAGTCAGAGATCAGTCAATACCTTCTTCCTCCGCCGCCGTCGTCCCGACCCGCTACAGCTGTAGCATCGTTGTCTCTGGTTTTATTATTTAGCACGCTAGCTTCGAGACACTGAAGTCTTTTGTGTGGTGGTCCAGTCAGAGGGCGTGTCCAGACCGACTGGTCCAAGGAGAATACTGATTCTGCAGGGACCGCCTCAAGTACAAGCAAACACACACATTCACACACACACTAAAGCACGCACACATTCACACGCGCACTCACACGCAAGCACTCAAACATACAAACACACTCACGCACAGAAACACACTAACACACACACACTAAAGCACGCACACATTCACACACGCATTTATTCACACACACACACTCACGTACACACTCAAACATACACACACACACTAAAGCACGCACACATTCACACACGCATTCATTCACACGCACACACACTCACACGCAAGCAGTCAAACATACAAACACACTCACGCACACACAAACACTAAGAACACGCACACTGAAGTACATGCACGCACTTAAACATACGCACACACACACACTCACATACACACAAACAGTCACACGCACACACACACTAAAGCACATGCACACACTCATTCACAGATATTCACACACACACGCCCACGTTCACAAACTGACTCGTTCTCACACACACAAACACACACTCACATGCACACACTCAAAAATACACAAACACACACTCACCTACACACAAACATACAAACACTCACACACACACTGAAGACATGCTCACACTCATTCAGAGATAATCATACACACACACGCACTCACTCACTCACACACACACAAACTCACATGCAAGTACACACGTACACACATTCAATCATGCGTGCACACACATGCACTCAATTACACACACACACTCACACTCACATACATTCACATTCACTCACATACACACAGACACACACATTTACACACATTCACACACACACACTCACATTCACACACTTTCACACACACGCACACACACACTCTACACACATCTACTTCAATACTCACACTGAAGTTTCTAACTCCGTTCTGCATTAAAAGATTCATTTTTAAGATAAATCTCCACTGATGCTTGTAGGTCTGTTTAACAGAGCGACGCCAAACTAATCTATTACTCAACTCTTTCAAGGAATTTTTCCTCAGAAGTCTGGCCGCATTCTAAACTACACATCTGGACATTCAGTCACTTATTTACAAAATAAAATAACCCTAACTAAAAGCAAACTTAAAGCAAGATTTACAGAGGCGTGGACGGGACATGGGTGAATAAAAATGTATGTTATTAATAATTCTTTCTATAATTACTTATAAACATCCATCAATCCCTTTCTTTCTGCTTATCCAGGGTTTAGTTGCAGCGGCAGGAGGCCAAGAAGGGAATTCCAGACATCCCTCCTCTGAGCGACACTCTCCAGACCATAATTACCTTAACTCAGTTTTTGTACACACACACATACATATATATATATACACATAAACACACATGCACACATACAAAAACATACACACACACATACATGTATACATACAAACACACACACACACATACATACACACACCCACACATGAATATATATACACACACCTACATATACACACACATATATATATATACACAAACTCACACGCACACATACACACAAACACACACACATATACACAGACTTACACATATACACACGCAGTGACACATACATATATGGACACGCACACATACATAAACATACACACACATACATGTATACATACAAACACGTATACACACACATATATACATCTACACACACACATATACATACAAACACACACCCACATATACACAGACATACACATATACACACGCACACACACATACATAAAAACACACATACATACATGTATACACACATATATACATCTACACACACACATATACACACATGTATACACATACACACATATACACTAATGTATACACGTACATATATGATTGTACAGTACATATGTAGTAGGTATATTATTATATGGTACACATATATCATATGGTATCTATATAGTAGATAGATTATATATAATATACAATATAGGTGCAGATGTTTTTTTCTTACATTTATTAGGTCCATGTCTCCTCCTGGTCTCCATCCCATCATAGTCTGTCAGAACTGGAGAAATTTCTCACACTAAATAGATGTATATACATATATTTGTATATATGTATTTGATTATCCGTGCATGAATGCCCGAGGCTGCAAAAGTTACAGAAGACGCACTCACAGAGTCAGTATTTACATTATTTCAGGTCAAACAATGACCACAATAAAAACAGAAATAGAAGTAATAGAAAATGACGAGGAAAACCTTTCAGCTTCAGATAACTCCAAACAAAAGGAAGAAAGAACACCTGCAGCCAGCAGGAGTTCAGCTCTTATTCTCCTCCCTGGTTTTTGGCAGGCTAAGCACATTCTGGTGCACCACTGCTACTCGGGGTTGGAGATTGAATTCCACCCCCATCAAAAGTTAGGTTTACTCACCAAACTTCCAAGGGGGGGGTCGGCCGAGTTCTGACCCATTCCTCTGAGCGGGTGGATATGCGGTTAACGTTTGGAGGAATAATTCCCAACCGCTGCAGGTGTTCTGCCAGAGATCATTTGAAAATTCTCTTTTTTTTATAAATTACCCAGCAATGAGGCCAGCTGTGATGGATTACATTAAAACTCTTAGAATGCTCGATGTGAAGGACTTAAGTGTCGGCCTCAACGACCTTTTGAGTCGGCCGTCACACCGTGTTTCAAACTATTTGAAATCCCCTGCGTTGAACAAGGAATCCCTCCGATACAACTCCTCAAATTACATGCAATGTTTTTGTCCACAGTACTTTTGTAAAAAAAAAGAAAGGAAAAGCTCCCCCTGGTGAGTATAATGTGAACTTCAAGAGTAAAATAGATCTGCTTGAGTTATATGCACAATATTTAGAATGAATCGGGTTAATGGCTGAGGAGTTTTGTCTGTAAAACAGTATTTTAGTAAAACAGCTCCTCCTTGTGAGTAAAATATGAACTATTAGAGTAAAACACAATGTATAATGGACATATCTACTCGTGTCACTTCATAAGCACCAAATTTGGACTAAATCGGAAAACAACGATTTTGGAGATGAAGCTCCTCCTCGTGTCGTGAATACACGACCGATCTTCCATCAATCCAGTTCTTCCTCGCACTAAGGTCTATGGCTGCATAAAAGTTGAAAATGATCCATGGAACAGTTTTTTTAGTTACTGTTGTAACACGAAGGATATGCGGCGGACTCGATTCCATCATATCCCCGACTTTTAATAGATGAAACAATGCGGTGCCCAATCACATTCCAGGGATCATGGCCGCCAACTGGACCCACCGATGAGTCCTATCCATCCGTAAATTGGAAAGTCAGTGTGCATTCTTCACATAATCTCTCCAAATGCCATTTTAATGTCTGCTGCCACCAGCAGACATTCAAATGTAACATTAATGCAATAATCTGACTTATGACACCGTAAAAAATATCATTAAAAATTTTTTTTGACAGCTTGATATGAAACTGGCTGTAAATACATTGTGAATTGCATTCAACCAATTTCAGATCGGAGGCGCGCAGACCCATATCTATTTATATACCAGATGTATTTGTAAAAAATCCATCCTGTCACAACATGAGCAGGCGACGATATTCCACAAGTGAGTCCGTGCCCTGCAAAGGTTGCACAAGCAAATGTTCCATAACGTGTCAAATGTATTCCGTTATAACGCGGAGTGCAAGCGATAATCTAATATTCCTCACGGCCGAAGCAGCTGAGGGCCAAAGTTATACGCATTTCTTGTCACTCAGAGGCGACGTGTTTGATTGCGAGCACAGGGCGACTCCTGCCTCAGAGTGGAAACGTGTATGATGTGAGATAATATTCTTCTGGCGGTGCCCGTGTGATGGACAGACATTGCAATTATGCTAATGAAAGGCTCTCGGAGGACTTCAACTCCTCCACTCTGAACTCGCATCGGTCCCTGATGTCCCGCCGAACATGGGAGGATAATTTTGTTTTTATGACCAGCTACCAAAAGGGGGTACTAAAGGTGTGCACCTCAACGGCCCCCTTTTATGCCTCTGTTTTTATAAGACCGCTAGCGCACAGCACGCCAATGAAATAAAAGTACTGGAGTAGCCGGAGTCGCAGACTAATTCAATGCAACATGAATAATTTTTGCTGCAGCACAGTTGCGGCCGACTTCGTACTTAACAGCAGGAGGAGAATACTCATTTGAACTTAAAAGCTGCCCCCAGATACATAATTGATTGTTTTTCTAATCAGTTCTGCATCAAGCTGTTGCAGAAGAAACCTCAGGTCACATTGTGTCTCAGTTTTTACGGGAACACAAACTCATGTTATTTAGGAAGGTAGGAAGAGCTACAAGCAAAATGGAAAGATTTTTCCTCTATATTTTGTGTTTATTATCTCCTTTGTTTGCTAGAAGAAATGACTCGAAGGCCCAAATATATTTCATGCATGATTAGCTTTGTTTAAAGTAACAGTAATATATATTTTTTCTATGAAAGCGATGAAAGAAATGCTTTCAGAATGAAGATAGCACACCTGAAATGTTGTTGCAACATTACTCGGGGAGACTTAAACTCCCCCGACTGATAGCGAGTGATGAGTATTCATCGTTTGGAACATAGGCATTACCATGACTCATGATGATAATTAATGAGTCATTTATTTGAAGGTGATCTCAGCTCTCTGCCTCCAGAGTTGATCGGCTGACTTAATTTGTCCCCCTTTGAGAGTTCAGTTGTGTCGGGACTACGTGATTTGCCCGTCAATATCTCCCAAATCAAGCACGAATGGCAGCTTTATAAAGCAAAAAATGGTTTATTTATTTTATTTCTAATTTGGTTCTGAAGGCTGGAACGGTTGTCTCCTTGGAGGCTCACCTGTCAAAGCTTGAGTATGTGAAAATTAGCAAATAAAATGACCATTTCTTTGATTTCTTTCTTTTTTTTTTGACTGTATACGTATAAGTACAAGTTTACAAGTTTGAGTGTATACAAGTATTAGAATACAAAGTTTAAACAAGTGGAATTAAACAGTGACACCCATTCAATAACCATCATTTAAACAATTGCAATAACAAAATAATAACAATGCGATAACCATAATTTATACAAGTTTAATACCACAGTAATACCAATGTAATCATCGCAATTTATGTAAGTGTTATAATGTACAATGTACAATGTAATAACGATAATTTAAACAAGCGTAAAAACACAGTACTACCAATTCAATAACCATAATTTATACAAATGCATTAACACAGTAATAACAATGAAATAACCATAATTTATACAAGTGTAATAACACAGTAATACCAATCCAGTAAGGATAACTTAAACAAGTGTCATAACACAGTAATAACAATTCAATAACCATCATTTATACAAGTGTAATGACACAGTAATACCAATTCGATAACCATCATTTATACAAGTGTAATAACACAGTAATACCAATCCAGTAAGGATAACTTAAACAAGTGTAATAACACAGTAATAACAATTCAATAACATCAATCATGCAAATGCAATAACACAGTAATAACGATGCAATTACCATCATTTATACAAGTGTAATAACACAGTAATACCAATACAATAAGGATAATTTATACAAGTATAATAACACAGTAATACCAATTCAATAGCATCATTTATACAAGTGTAATAACACAGTAATAACAATGCAGTAAGGATAATTTAAACAAGTGTAATAACACAGTAATACCAATGCAATAAGGATAATTTATACAAGTGTAATAACACAGTGATACCAATGCAATAAGGATAATTTATACAAGTATAATAAATCAGTAATACCAATTCAATAACCATCATTCATACAAATGTATAAAACAGTGATACCTATGCAGTAAGGATAATTTAAACAAGTTCAATGACACAGTAATACCAATGTAATAACCATAATTCCTACAAGCGTAATAACACAGTAATACCTATTCAATAACGTCCATCCTACAAATGCAATAACACAGTAATAACAATGAAATAACCATAATTTATACACGTGAATAACACAGTTATACCAATTCAATAACCATCATTTATACAAGTGTAATAACACAGTAATACCACTCCAGTAAGGATAACTTAAACAAGTGTATTAACACAGTAATAACAATTCAATAACATCAATCATGCAAATGCAATAACACAGTAATAACAATGCAATAACGATCATTTATACAAGTGTAATAACACAGTAATAACGATGCAATTACCATCATTTATACAAGTGTAATAACACAGTAATACCAATACAATAAGGATAATTTATACAAGTATAATAACACAGT